>JAAAKL020000583.1:0-39741 GCA_010016065.2 Carybdea cf. marsupialis auct. non (Linnaeus, 1758)
ATCTAAGTTACTGAGTGGGCAAAGGTATAATTTCTATAGATAAGCACTCATCTGCAGCACCAATGTTATCAAAGTTAGATAAAAATTAAAGTAAGTAGAGACCAAATCTTGCAAGCACGGTGTAATATCATTGCCTCTCAGTCAAAACGTCTTGAAACAAAAAGTGCAATAAAAAATAATACGCTAAAAAACAAACAATATCTTAGATCATGTTTCGTTTAGTTCTGACTTCCTCAAGTCTACTGGAATAATTCAGAATAGACGAAACATTGTCTGAAAATTAGTTTGCTTTTTTTGGCAAATTATACTATTTATTCCTTGTCTGTTTATTTATCATCTTATCAGAAACGAAAAATGTGATGGCTTTCCATTGAATATTACTAAGGAAAATGTAATGTAATCATCTATACATCTATCTATTATATACTATTTGATCTCTTCTTGCTTCTTGTGACCTCACTGTAGTTGCTGTCAGCAACTGAGACAAAATTATCTCTAGATCTTGTAGTTGGCATTGCTTTGCTACATCCGGTCCTACGATCTTTGTTCTTTTCTCATCACTCTCCCTTTTTCATCTTTTCTTTATCTTCAATATTTTTCATCGTCAAATATAGATATGTAGTTTTTTATCGGTTTCCTTAATGATTCCTTCTTTCCTCAGCTTTGTTCGCAAAATAATGTATTCCTCTTTCAAACACTTTCAATGTAGCAAACAGCCGGATTCCTTACATTCTAACAATTGCGTCAAGTTATGACGAAGACTTACACATCTCTGTATTAATAAATACTGTGTTCTTCCTAATAGAGGCTTCTCTTGTACCCATCATGCGCCAGAAAAGAATGAAAATAAACTGATACAGATAACAACTAGAGTGCAATCCTCTCATTTAACTAATCTACGTCATCAATTTTTTGGCAATGGACGAACGAAAATTAAAATCCGAAAGTGAATGATGTACTCTAGAAAGAAGAGCGTAAAAAATATGCATTAACGAAACAAAATGATTCAGTTCGGAACTACGTTTGCGATGTTTCAAAGACCATCCTCAGAGGACAGCATCCTTCATAAGGAGGGCACGTAATAAGTACTCTAGGTATAGCAAAAAATGAATTATATACAAAACACAAAACAGCAAATCACAACTGCGAAAAGGTAAGGCAAGTTGTGAGGCCAGTAAAAGAATAGACAGGGAGGCCAACAAAGGAAATAAGTACATTGAGTACTAACGTGTGGGTTTAAACATTAGCATGCTCTCTTCACGTAAAGGTGGACAGGAGGCAACTTAAACCTAACAAACTCAAATCTTACTTACAAAAAGAGTTACCAGAATAGGCAGGCATGTGAAGTTTCCCTCCTGCTAGACCCAAAACTCCAATGTGATCACTTAAGCGGGAACAAAATTTTCGTTTTGTTTGACCCTTGTGCAAAATGTACAACTGTTGCATGTGAAACAACAGAACAACCCCCGAATAGCGAGATTTTATTATTACTTTCTCAACACAAAAAGAACTAGCTAGACTAGAAAAGAAATGGTAATAAATAACCAAATTAGTTAACTATGAAATGCATAGTTTACTTATAAAACTACATCGTTGAAATGAAATCAAAATCAGAGGATAAATAAAACACGGTGACATAGAAGGAGATAAAGCTCATTTTTGAACTTCCTTTTCTAAGTTATGAAATATGGAGCTCCTTGTAAACATTGCAAGTTAGAGGAACAATAATTCCGAATAAGAATGATAACCTTGGATAAAACTCTGAGCTCAAATTACGGCATTTATGTCAAGGATTTGGGGTATCTTCCTTATAAATGTAACGCCTAGTAGATCTTAAAATTTCTGCATATTATTATTAATGATTAAAATTCCCAGCCTGAACTAGATCTTTTCTTACTTTAGCGCCAAGGACGTCGTGGCCTCAAAGGAGCCCCGGGGCCGCGCGGTGAGGACGGCTTGCCAGGTGGTGTTGGACCCCCAGGAGAAACTGGTGCGTCAAAAATGTTGTTCATTAACTGATTTTTTACATTTTCCTTTGAACCTTTTAATAAAAACGAAGGGTTTTTTGCTCTACGAAGACTGAGAAGTTAGTAGTAATAGACGTAGATATGATTCTATAGTTAGATATGGCCGTAGATAGAGCTGCTGTATCAGTAATTCGTGGGTTGTGAGATTCAGAGGTTTAAGTTTTGATTCCTCTGTAATTTCCAGGAGCAAGGTATCAACTGTGTTACATAGTATCAATGTTGGGATGTTGTTTTGGTGATTTTTGAATTCATGAGATACATTTTAAGTAAGGATAAACTAACTAGGCCAAAAAAGATACGAGGTGTACATAATGTAGAACACAGGAAAGCCTCTGATCACGATGAAATTTTCCGAGGAATTGTTGATGGATAAAACCCGCCCCCAAAATACCTTTTAATTAATATTCTAAACAAGATACTCAGAGGAAACCCCTGTGAAGGAATATGTAAAGATAATAGCTACTTGTAGTAACAAGAATGAAAGTAGAAGACATCCAGTAAACGTCTGTCCTTTCGAATTACTGTCTATCTACGCAAAGGACTGTTGTACCTCTCCTCCTCTTGAGGATGACAAAGAAAAACAAAAGAATAACAGCGTTCGGCTTCTTTTGCAATATAGAAGCAGTCAATGCCATCTTTGTCGTTCGACTGCTTTTGACTAAGCTAGAACAAGAATAACATGACCATGTTATGTTACTGTCAACACTAAAACCTCCCCATGACGCAGTTTCGTGTAAAGGACATTTAAAGACGAAATAAACCAAAGGAGCTCATAGTTTCTATTACCAACCAACATAAAAAGCAAAAGTACTTTAAATCACAGAGGGTTAATTGATTACAAACGGAGAAATAACGTAACTGTTTCATCATCAAGTCATTGTAAGACAGGAATGCCTAGACTCCTAAATATGTTCCTAGAAGTTATAATAGAAAAAGTAAGAAGTCTCAATCCTATATTTCAACTATGTGTCATGGAGGAGAGTAAGCTTAGATGGCACCGAGATGGTCTAGGGTTAATATCTCGAGTCCACTCTCGGCCGTCGACTTGAAAACTGCTACTGTAAACCCACCCGGAAAATGAGTACTTTCGGAAGGATGAAAACGGAGAGAAAGGGGTCTGGCTATCCTAACTTGTTATGCAGTGGCTCTGAATGCGTAT
This sequence comes from Carybdea cf. marsupialis auct. non (Linnaeus, 1758), assembly GCA_010016065.2. Classification (NCBI taxonomy): domain Eukaryota; kingdom Metazoa; phylum Cnidaria; class Cubozoa; order Carybdeida; family Carybdeidae; genus Carybdea; species Carybdea cf. marsupialis auct. non (Linnaeus, 1758). The sequence goes on from JAAAKL020000583.1 coordinate 3,187, forward strand.
TTTGTACCACATCACACTCCGTAGGTTCTGAACAGTATGGGATTAGCTTTACTTTTACCTTCCTTGTGATGATAATACATTATTGTCTTCAAGTCATTTGGAAACTAAATTTGTTCACGATAGATCTTAAATTATTATGTAGAAAGTGGGGTACGAGCATTAACGATTGCGAATGCTTATTAGAAAATAGAGGAACAGTTGCTACATGTTGTTATAATGTGGTGTACATAAGAACTTTAAAGAAGCATAAAATGTATTGAATCAGACTTGAGGTCTAAAGTGACAGAGGGAATGGTAAGCCATTAATGCAATCTACATGATTTTCAAAACAAGAGACAGCAAGATTTCCAACATTATCACTAAACTTTTAAATGAAAATGCATAAAAATCATAAAACTTGTAATTATAATCTTAAAAAAAAGAGGGTGATAGAGGGGTTCTCGAAAATCAAGTAGTTGAGCAAACTTCTACAAGACAGTGCATTTTTACAATTACAAATTCTATGGCAAAACGTTTGTTTATAATGCCCAATAGACCACAATCTCCATTAATTCGATTGTTTTTAACTAATAACAAAAACCATATGACTTTCACAAATTGAAACATCGTTGTATGCTCATTTTCTTTGAATGACTGCTTCTTTATCATAGTTAACCATAGGTCTGTCTTTCACTTGCCAGTTCTGGAATCAGCCCACATATAATCGAGAAAACCTCTGCTTCGTAGACACAAAGAATCCATCTTTTCATTGAGCCTTTTTGACTAACTACACAGCTGTACGTGCTTGATTAGACCAAAAATCACCAATTCAGCATTAAGAGCTTTAATTGAAAACACTCTTGGGTATTAGTTTCACTTCTTCCTTTTCGTGTTCCTTTTCTACAATTTTTGTACTATGACTAGTGTCAGACGAGAAATGATTTTCGAGTTAAAAAATGGTTTCGCTACTTTGTGCAATTGAAATTCTATTGCATAAAAATACGTACGATTCATATGAATAAACATTTATTATTTGTCTTGAAAGCGATTATTGTGCATATTCAGTGGGAGTATGTTTACACTGACTGTAAAGATATGTGTCTTGCATAATGTTCATCACTTTTAGTTTTAAAAATTTGATTAGCGGTACAAAATGTGTACTAGCTTCGAGGAAAGGACTCACTGCACTGAATGTGTTTCTTGGATACTGGTTACAATAGGCATTTCAAATAAGGGCAAAACAGTTTCAAGAGGAATTTTCAGGACATGAGTGGGTTGTAAAACGTTGTTACGACTAGCACCAATTTTTTCTGCCAATTCTTTATTGAAAAAGGTTTAAATTGTTAACAAAGGTACTATTAGTAGTAATAATAGTGGTAGCAGCAGTAACAGGAGCAGTAATAGTAGTAGCGGTATTATTATTACTTGTATTAGTAGTAGTAGTGGTAGTAGTTGTGGTAGTAGTAGTAGTAGTGGTAGTAGTAGTTGTGGTAGTAGTAGTAGTAGTAGTAGTAGTAGTGGTAGTAGTAGTAGTAGTAGTAGTAGTAGTAGTAGTAGTTGTGGTTGTAGTGGTAGTAGTAGTGGTAGTAGTGGTAGTAGTAGTGGTAGTAGTAGCAGTAGTAGTAGTAGTAGAAAAAGAAGAAGAAAAAGAAGAAGAAGAAGAAGAAGAAGAAGATGAATAACGTTTTGTAGCAGTAATGGTAATTGTAGTAGGTAGTTTAGTAATAAGAGGTAGTGATCACGTGAGGATCGCCAGTGGTAGCATTTATGTACATATAGAAGATTGTACTCGCGTACTTTAAATCGAGCATATGTTATTCTGGATTTCAGATTGTCTTAATGGAATGTGATAACAGGGGGATATGGTATCTTACATTCGTTAAGATGATAAATTTAAATACAAAGTTTGTGTTTATGTCGAGAGGGGAATTAGGAAGATAATTAAATTTTATGTTGGATTTCTAAACTACATATTTAGGAAGCTGCTCTCAGCGGCTGATACAGCTAGTGGTACGATTATCAATATGTTGGTAGTAGACGTTTAAAAATTGGAGGGATAAAATGTCTATTAGATACCGAGTACAATGGCTACTTCAGCACGCTAAATTAATTGATTTGACATATTATTGTAAGGGCATATTAGAATATGGATTAGTGCAATAAGTTGCTTCTTTGTAAATATCAATTCAAGTCAGGTTACCAAACAATCAAAAGAAGAATTCTCCATTTCCAAGTTCAAGGTTGGTAACTTCCTTGAATTCGCTGTTTGATAAGAAAAATATTGAATCGTATCTATGATCAGATATTTATCAAATTGTTCTACATTTTTCTTATTATATGACCTATTGTTGTTGTCGCTAGGAATGAAGCTTCACTTATGCTGTTAGTATTCTTTTATGTACAAAAGGATGAGATTATTAGCGAATACGTCCGTATCTGAAGCATTCGATCAAGCTGATAAGGATAGAGGTCCTTTGTAGTTATAGCACTGGATTCAAGATGACTGAATATTTGTGCCAAAGCAAAGTTAAAGCAGTGTATATTTAAGCCTATCAGATTATAGGATTTTGTTTCTTAGCAACATTAGAAACCGAATGACCTCAGAGCAAATTTAAGAAGTAATTAGACATAGAATCTTAAATCCACCTGTCATTACGAAATGAGTTTACAGATAGTCGTGAAAATCAAAATCCCTCCATAAGTTTCCAACGTAAATGCAAAAGTTAGTCCATTTATTCCTTCACCACTTCCACATCTGCAAAATGTTAATGTCATATCATCATAAATAACTGTAATTGGTTTTGTACTTGCAGTAACACGATACACAACAAAGATTGTTCATGAGTAAAATACGGAATGCTTTAGTTGGGTATCTATTTTTCTATGGAAGACATCTCTGGCGGGAGAAAAATGGTATTCAAAATTGACCATTGAAAGTAATGGTAACATCTATAATGAAACACAAATGCAACTGTATCCAATCTCCGAGTTACCTTTCTAATGATATTTACGCGCATATCTTCAGCATTCTTGATGTGACAGAAAGGCGCCGTCCTACTCCTTCATATCGCTTGTCATTCTGCAACACCCTGTGGCGTATCCTATATGAGTCGTATCTCTTACCGATCGTTTGATAGCTATTATTTTCCACGTCTTCCTCGCTATATTTCTACTGTACTATGGTGTGGACAAAATATCAACGGTTGTGATACTACCTTCTTAAATTCTTACACTATGCCCGAGTTTGGTGCCTCTCAAATCTCCTAATAAACCTCACGCATTTGAAGGCTGTAGCATACCCAATGGAGTCATATTAAAATAAAAATCAGAGGCTAGGTCGGGCTTTTGGTGCGTATCACTTGCGCCTCTCTAGAAGCCGTCTTGGTTAAATGCCGTTCAGTATTTGAGTCCTTAAAGGGGCTGGTTCTCTTAAATAATATATTGATAATGTCTTCTTCAAGCTGAAAGTCGTTCATGCGCCATGCATGAATATATATACTACGTAAATGTTCTTGCATTATTTTAATCAACACGGAGTCAGTAATATCTAAGAAAAGCTTGTTAAGAGAACTAAGCCTGACCTTACTCAAGACTTTATAGGGTATGTCTTTCGTGTCACACTACACTCCAATTTTCAAAGGTAAAGGTAATCACAAGCTCTGAGTCATGTCACAGCGAGTTAGGATGGCCAGTTCCTTTCTTTCCCATCTTTATCCTAACCCATCTAATGACAATTAAACATATTTTCCTGCTTAGTTCGAAGTATAAATTTGCTAACTGACAGCCGAGGGTGAACTCAAGACATCAACGCTGTGCTTCCTAGACCAACTCTCTACCGACTGAGCTAACTTGCTGTGCATTCATCGGTACACCTAAATTATCTTTAAAGATACAATTGAAATGTCAATGAAGGTATATTTGATTTAAAATCTCTAGTACTATTGATTCAATATAGCATATGCAACTCGTTCTTTCAAGTGAAGCTGAAGTGGTCAAAAATGTTTAAGTATTTTGTTTATTGTACTGACCTAAGATCCTCCTTCTGTTCTCTTTGCCGTCTGTTGAGTGCACTTAACGTAAAACCTTGCAAAAGAGCTCAAAACTGCACTAACCTGACAGTTCAATTCATTGAAGCAAAAAACCCCAAAATATCCAAAAAATTCTGGCTATTGGAGGTACACTTTAAACTCTCTTGCAAGACATTATTGGTCTATGAGGCAAATGAAGACCTTGAGAACATTTTAACTCTATCCCTAGGAAAATAAAAAAGTTACAATTGAAATATCATTAAGGGTTCTAGAAAAGCATGTTTTACATTTGCTGAGGACTACGCATCCAATGTCACCACTAAAATTTTGTGATTGCTCGTGAAATCTCTTTGTTGAAATTACTTGCAGCTTTTAAAGCAATGTCATCATTTCTATGAGACTGACTAGGATGCAAAGGATGCCTTTTTTGAAGAAGAAACTCCGTTGCTGATAGACTGATCTTGAGGCCATTTAAACGGATGCTTTTTCCCTTTCTTTTTCTACTTCTACATTGTGTTGACACCTTTGGTTACAGATAAAGTGTAGGCGTGATGACTATTTGGTATATTTTCCATGCAAGGCTGTCGTATGTTCAGGGTGGATAAAAGCCCTGGGACCTAGTTTATTGCTTATTTCACCCACTGAAGTGTAGTCTCCCATTCAGCTTGTAGAATAAGCATTTTTTTGAATAACATGAAATCCAGAACCGTTGGTCCCAAATCGTCGAGATCGTCTAATTACAGGTACGACTACATGAGTTAGCCACGTGACTGAATGTGCCCCGAACTGGCCCGAAAAATCGTAGTGTGTAAATCGGCCTTAAACCAAACTAGGGAACAAAGAATTCCCCCAGTCTCTTTTCTACCTTACTAGGATCTTTCAATGTACAAGATCTTGTCACTTTTCATGAAGTTCTTGTTGTTCCAGGGTGCATTGCTTAACCTAAAACTGACTTTTTCAAAATAATTTTACTAAGCTTAGCAGATCACAATAAAATTTGTGCTTTATTGAGCTTATTAGTGGTACAAAACTTGAAAATTCCACTAATTGTAATAGCTAATACTGATCACAGCAATCGTCTAGATTGCATGTAGATCAATCCTGCATTGTATTTATGGTAAACGATAGGACTGAATCACGTTGTAACAAATAGCACCCGTATGATTGGCAAGTTATTTACGCGATCACCTCCGTTATTCAAAAATTTTGTTAGTCATAAATATCATTCATGCTGATGAAGCACTAGCGTCTCTGCTTTGGTAAATACAGTTTCCAGATTATTAAAGATAAAATGAAGAACGAGCTTTTTTCTAATAAATTTGCTAATCGACACATCTCCAATACGTTGTATGCAAGAGTGCTCTACATTCTCTTCTGATGATTAGTGTGACCGGTGTCTGGAAAAAAAGCTTGGAAAAATCTATCCATTGAAAATCACAATACAATCTCTAGTTAGTAGTCAACTTCAATAGTAGATGAATAGGCATTGTACAACGGTAGAGGCCGTTGCCCTTTTAGCAAACCAAATATAATCTGTATCTGTGTTACTATGACACTACTGTCATGAGCCTACTTGTCTTATAAGTATTTTTTCTTCTGACGCTGTCGACTCTATCTATCTTCTACCAAACCTATTCATCTGATAAGTTTGAGATATACGAGAAAAATGTTGCTACCTTGATTCGAACCTGGCACCAGGCCATAGCGGTTGTGTTGCTCAATGAACTGAGCTATTTTGAAGTGGGTAATGACCTATTTACTTTTTAAAGTTATTAATTAAAATTCTCTCATTTCATTTATGAAGTTGGCTTGGATATATCATTTGACTACATTATTTGCTTTGAGATCTTGGCCACCATAATTACTCTGGATTTGATGATTATGCTCTGCCAAAGAAGATTGGAAAGCTAATTTAAAATAATTGAATGCGTCACCATCAAGGTTACCATAGCTCAGTTTACAGGCCAATACTCTGTGAAGACGTATTCTCCCCGTTCGAGTCCTAGTTATAATTACTTTAATTTTCTATAGTACTCGCCAAACTTATAACATAAAATTGTCAATTCTCATATTTTCAGCTTGCTTGTAGCGATTGTCTATCTACATTTCAGATGTTTGTAAAATGCGAAGTTACTTGAGACAGACATTGGAAAAGCAAAGTTTATCCTCTTCTGCACATATTACTGAAAAGGCTTTAAGTGACAAGTTTTGGACCTTGATCTGATGTGATATCAAAGAAAGTGTAATCCAGGCAAACACCATCTCATGGTCCTTTATCACTCTACCACAGTCCACGAGGCAATTTGAAGTAAAATTAAAACTCCAGAAAATGGTCTTTTGATTACTTTTTCTGCCTGAAACGAGAACACTCAGTGCCTGGCTTGGACCTCAACAACATACGATCTGATTGATGTAAGGTCGATTATTTCTCTTCCCGCGCAATGTTTATTTTGCCGAGGTGTTAAAATATATATCAGGTACTTATAATCATAGATAATCAATTTTAATACCATACATTTATAAAAAACCTTCAATAGAATAAATGCCAATTCAATTTACTCACTTCGTAACAAGTAAGCTGAAACTTTCCAGTGCAAAAGTAGTCCGTACCGTACTATTAGTTAATTCTCTGTATTTCTTTGACGGCATTAAACTCATATTAGAACACTTTGATTCAGAGTAGAATAGCTAGTGATTAAGTTTGCAAGTTGTACAGTGACTAAGATGACGGAGGCAAAGCAGCTCAGTGCGATTTTAATTACAATTACCTTTTCGCCTTTAAAATTTTAATCTAACATCTTCCATAAATAACTGAGAAAAAGGTTAAAATACGTGGCATATAAAAAACTCAAGTTACATACCCTCCACGATCTGCTGTTAGAAATTCAAAAGTGTCGCAGCAACCAAATGCTGATGTTGTTCAAATAAAGCGAACACAATAAAGAAATGCCTAAACGAGAAGAAAGATTCCTAATCTGTTTAAACTGTACTTGAAAGCTTTTATGACCACAGGCTTTAGTATATCACGTGGAACTAGTAGAAATAAAATGAAAAGGATAGACTGTTCCACTTATAATAATGTAACACTATTCATATTTATTTTCCGTAGGTGCCAATGGTACTTGCCTCTGCGACGAACTGAAGCTCTTGACAACGAGATTGAACGTTTACACACGATGGGGAAGATCTCTTTGTCCAGCAGGAAAAAATACTACACTAGTATATACAGGTTCGGTCAAAGCTTTTACTACTCTTAATGATGTTGCAGTCCTTAACAAAATGGCTCCTTTTTATTGTATGTAGTTTGAATGTACTTTTATTAACTACACTCAAAAAAATTTAAGCTTCATTTTGGAATTATTCACCCCTTAGTCTACATGAAATAAAATGATACCGAAAAATTCTAGTTGTCGGTTTCGTTGTTTCTCCCTCTGCCCTCCTGATTGTACATAAATTTTGAATGGTTATTACATTTTTTGAAGTTAAATTGTTGTTTAGTTAAATATGATCTACTTCTTAATTTATTAACAAAAACATGTTGTTGTTCTAGTTGACATTAGATTGATCCATTACCAACTCCTGAGACTTGAATGGAGGACGAATCTATATTTACTATATGTTTTATAAAATTTCAAATTTCAACCTAATGGTTTAAGGAGCAGATTTTTTTATCTTCTATGCTTGAACAAATGGGGTGGTCCAATGGGGCACGTATGTTCTTTAAATATTTTTTTATAAGCATGCTTTGTCTTTTCTTTGGAATCGCCCCCAGCGGATAGTTTACAGGAGATGTATCTGTTATCACCCCACTATTATTAAAAATTGATAGGCAAATTTATCTTTAATTTCTAATAAAATGGAGTCAAGCTTAACGCCCTTGTCAAGGGTTTGTCTGTTGCCAGACTTTTGTTTTCTGAAAAGAGGGAACCCCCACTTTCTTGGCAACAGTAAATACAGAGGGAAATCAAACTGCCATTGCTATCTTCACTCTGAAGAAGTGATTGAACAGTTGATCAATATGGGAAAGGAGAGAAAGATGAACGACCAAAAGAGTTAGGTAACAGCTTAGTTCTCGTTAAACACCAAAACTGTCTTATGATTTACCTAAGCACAGTACGTCACCTTGAACAATAAGCACGATTTAATGATAATTTGATGAAATGATGTATACAAACAGAATTCATCAGAAATTGACAACTGAATACAAAGTAATGCACTAACACTGAAGTTCATTTAAATCAGCAACAAGTATCATCTTCATATACAGTTTAACATCTATTTGTCACTCTGACATGTGCTGGATGCTGTCATATGACTGACTTTCAAGTTATATTACTCTTGGCTAGTTTTTTAATCACCTTCTTTCTGTTAGGTCATTTCTTATTACTTCACACCACGTTTCCATTGCCGGCCCTTTAGCAAACCTTCCACAGGTATCACGTCATAGTATCTAAATGGGTCAGCATTCTCTCTGCCCCACTCATAAAAGTTGCCCTCCCCCTTGACTTCTAAACACTTCACCCCCATTTTATGTCTACTTGACTTCGATGACAAGAGGGATACTTCATCATTGCTTTTGCTACAAAGAGCATTTCAATTGACCACTAAGAAATCGATCTAGTTCACTATTAGGCCTACTTCCAGACTGACATAAAAAGGGGCTGATAAGTGTAGGGGAGACAAAGAACAATTAATGGGTAATATAACAAAATGTTTACACTCAAATTCATTAAACAATAGAGCAAGCTATTTTATCCGTCTTGATTAATTCTACAACTCTGTAAATTGTCAAGAACATAGCAAGATCTACCTGAACGTAATATGCAGAAGACAAGGAATCTTCTCTGCACACCGTACGAATGCTATGGAAATAGCTAGAAGCAAGAAATTTTTCCAAATAAGTGGCATCGACGGTAAATGACTCGACATCAAAAATCTATTGATACAAATGAAAGGAAATAGTCAAGTTCTAATCGAAACTGTTTTCATCAAAATCTACTGGGTATTAAGGCAATTTCAATCTTTCTCTAAGATATTATTGCCATTATCAATTTTACCACCTCTTATGTGACTTGTGCCCCGACTGATATTTTGGAATAATTTGCCCTTCCCCCCAAATAATGAGAAATTTTAAAATGCGCAACCCGTGTAACTATAGGGTGGCCAGACAGAGTCCCGTATTTACTAGATGGGGCATTTATGTCGCAAATGCAGATACGCACACACCTCCAAAATCATCGATATCTTTATCCTAACGAAAAAAATCTCTACACGGCAAATATTATCTGATATGTATAAATTAATGAAAGCAACTTAGAGCGTTTTCTTAGTTTCCATTTGTTATAAACAGGCTGATGTAATATAATTCTCTTACAAACACGAGAAGGAAACTTGTCGTATTTATCTACCCGAGACTCTCTTCATATTGACCGGGCAAAATTTACTCAAGTTGGCGGGGTCAATGTGATAGGAACCATCGTTCCAGGTAGATGAACAAAAAATGTCGTCCTCATGTTATTCGTAACGAAATAACACGCACAACTTCGTTTACTTGAGATATGTCTCCGTAGTAATAAAGTTTGAATCATTGGTTTGTACCACAGCGAGTGTTTTTTAACAACGGCAGGAACAGATTGTATACATTTCTTATGGATTTGATTGGTCAATTTCATCGGCTATCATTGAAGAGCAAAAATGAGTTTTCCAAACGCTACATCGTCTCCTTCATCTAAAACAATAATGCACAATAACCACGGGTAGCGGTGGATAATGTAGCGGCTACCGTAATTTTCCGCCTAGCGTAGATCCGACCAAACAGTAACCAGACAACTGTTTGTTTGGCGGGGAAAATATATTTTCTTTTCAATAGAAGAGCTGTGGCTTTTAGTAGCATTAGTCCTGCTAGGCAGCAAAAGCATGGCCATTGGACACCGATTATTTGTGCAATATCTGCTCTAATATTATTTTGGTTGGCGTAGATTGCACATCTTTACGCCATTTTCGTTATCGTCCTCTTGTATTCTATATTCATTGGGTATTGTGATAAATATCTGCTTATAGATAACATAGCTTCTAGGACCCTGTTATGTTAAGATCTATCTTTATGACCCCTTAATGACATCAATAGATTTATTCTTTTATGTTGCTCACCTTGATTTTGGCTCATTTTGGGGGTGGGGGATGGAGGTGCTCATTGCTGTCCTTAGGATTCGTTACCGCATAGCCTTTTGAAACCGCGATTTACAGTTTTTCGAAGAACGCCCAATGTTAGATTCATTATTGCAATTGATAGGATTTGCTTTTCCTTAACAACGTACACTTGAGTGATGGCAAATATATTAAAAGTAAAAGTGTAACTAAAAGTTTAGTTTTTACTTGTATAAAATGCACAACCGGGAATATGCAGGCGAAATATTGCTAGTGAGCAGAATGACCTTCATCTTTCTTAAAAATGTGAACATTCATGATTACTGCCAGAACATGTACACCTTCGACGTAAGAAAACATTGTGGATAGTTAAGTTAACTTTACTGTATTTGAGGCTGTAATTGTTTTCAGTATTGCATTCTAAATAGGTTTTAGTTATCGCATAGCTCTTAAGCATTTCTTAATATTTGGGGGCTTCGGAAACATGCAGTTAAAAGAATACGGAGCGATACGTTCTAAATTATTGATCAAAGGCAAAAAGCTGATGTTTTTGTCAATTTAGGTTAGAGTGACAATGTCTTGCTTTTACCATTGTAACGTTTTCCGTCTTTTTAGCTCACCAATACCCAGCTTTCAATGGTTATGTGGACGGACGCTACATAGTGGTCCTACAGGACTGTAGCGACAATTAGCGAAGTGTGTGTGCTTGTGTAGAGGTGGGGTGCACGAAATTGCCTAAATAAGAATAAGTTATTCAATGGATTCATACATAAGAGCAATTCCACAAAAAGGGTAGTGTACGTAATCCATGCCTCTCCAGCTGCAATTCCCCTGCTATTTTTAAGAGGAATAGCCACGTTTACATGTTTATGAGGCGTAAGGAGCGTTGTGCGGATGTTCAGACTTTAGCATTCTTTTTAGTATGTTCCTGTCTTTAAATCTGGTGGTGTGCTGTGATGTGGTGAACCAATTGTAACAAAATTGATATTTTGAAGTTGCACAAAGACTGTTTTGTTTGCACTTTCGGTCACATGTTAGCAGACAAACGTATCCCTCTAGGTGTACGTCAGTGGCTGGTCATCAAATATTTATCCTTGTAGTTTAACTTTAAGATGGTTTGGTGTCATCTATTAACATGTAATTTCTTCTCGTCATAGGCCAAATCTCGTATATATTGTACCCTGAATATAGCAAAAAAGTCCGTGAGCCTGATAATTCTTTAATTTACTGTTTTTACCATTTTATTGCAGGATATGTTGGGGCATCTTTTCATAACCACGACGGAGGTGGATCTAACTACGTCTGCTTGCCACGGTCACCCAAGTATACAGACAAAGTTGACAAATCAATGAATGATCATCGTTCTTTAATGTACCGGGTTGAATATGAGTACGATGAAGATATATTTGATACTGCCAAGTCTTCCAGCAGTTACTACGATGCAGTATGTGCAGTTTGTCAAACAAATGGCAGGGGCGCCATCCTCATGATCCCTGCAGCAACTTCTTGTCCCTCCAAGTGGACACTGGAGTATAGAGGTTATCTTATGGCCCAAAAGAAGTCTCTTCCAAGGACGGAATTTATATGTGTAGATGCTGCCCCTGACTTAATAAACGGGACAGAGAAACAAGGTAGAGCAGGGTTCTTGCACTTCGTAGAAACAGGTTCACTACCACCAAGGTACGAAAAGGGCTATGAACTGTCCTGTGTAGTTTGTAGTATCTGAGCCCTGGTGAAGATGAAAAAACCTGCTGGGCAGAGCAATAAGGCTACCATAACAAGGCTAGTTTGCTGGTATTCTGGTACTCACCTTAGCAGAGTAAAATAGATGTAAATATCTTATCCAACTTGTAACAGTATCTGTTTAAATGCCATCAGGAAGAAACAGTTCTTCAGACCTTTCACAAGATAATATTTTGATACCTGTGGAGTTACATAGCCATGGAGCTTTCAGTATTGTGCTTGTTTCCATAGAATATTAAAAGCATCAAGGAAATATCTATAAATGGAGCTAGTATTATTTGATGAATTGTACAGGATAAGTAAGAGACATCTCAATAATTCAAAACGATATGCGGTGATCATATGCGCCAAGATAAATAGCTTTAACGATAACATGGCAATGATTTTCTTCCTGCAGTTTTGGTTTCATGGATCGAAGTAATAAAAAACGAAGAAGAGGTGGACGAAAGTACTCTTACCAAGATTTTATAAACCAAACTATACAGGTTGACAAATACTTTAATCCTTTTTGGGAACAAAAGTGACTGTATAGACAGCTTGTACATTGCGCGATCAATAGTTTCAATATGGACATCAAATGCATCTGGATATAATAGTTCTTCAAAATTATATAGATGTAATGTTAAATAATCTTTATAGCTGAAGCAAAAAAGTTATGGAACATTGGTTGAAAGTTACAGAGAATAATTCTTATCAGCTCTGTAGCTTCACTTGAGAACACACTGGCCACATGTTGATATAATGTACATTGAAATATCATTTGGCAATATGCTTATTCCTCTGATTAATCAACGTTCCCTATATATGATATCACGGTAAGGTTAAGTTATTTGAAAGCCGTCAAGGAGGCTCTCGTACGCAGTAGTATAGGTAGAAAATTTGCAGTGGGGATCAGGCCGTATCAAATCAAGCGATTTTGTCGGTCATCTCGCAAAGAATATGAGCATCTTAATGTTTAGAATACCTTGTTCGGTCGTTTTCTCTTCTAAATACATTCTTTGTTGTCACATTATATCTTGAAAAACATTATCTTTGTATATTTTTCTTCGATCAGCCAATTCAATCTTTTTGGAGTAGTGCAGGTGGACTTGGTTCAGTATGCCTGTGAATATGCCACCTCTCCAAAGCAGAAAATAGATGTCCTAAATTTAAAGAGTTTTCTTCAGAAATAAAATGTCTATCTGTCTTTACCAATCACTCTTGTTATATATCCACCTTGTAATAACAGCTTCCATACTGTGAGCTCTACCTTGCATGTTACATGTCACCCCTTATACCACGACGTTTATTATGATGCTCACACACTTGTGTACCTATAAGATTGTCAATGCGTAATGGTAACTTAAAAACATGTCGCCACGGTACACAAGAGGCTGATTCTTTGCTCCAACAAATTTTAACAATATATTGCTACCGACTTTTAAAACTGGCAGATTACTCGTTAAGGGTCTTCATTCACGATGATAACTTTGTCGTGTCATAGTAATATATTTACAACATATGGTAAAGTACTCAGTATTCTAGAGGATGAACATTAAAGGTTTTTTCATTAAAAAATCAAATAGCAATATTTGGAGTACGCTTACTTTATTGGTGTGTGTTGAATGCCTTCCCTTTGAGCTAGAAACCTCGATGTTGTGCACAATACTTATAATCCAAGGGCAGATTAAACCTGAAGGATTCATAAGAGAAAAGAAAATATGTACGAAAAGGTCAGATTTGACTTACAATAGTAACGGGAGTCATATGGTCGGGCATCTAAGAGATTTATAGATAGAAGATTGTAATTAAAACTATAATGAAGTTGTTCTGCTGCCTAAAATTTGTACTTGTTTTACCTTAAAAAGAGCTTGGCGTGTATTTGGTTACGTTAAGGTATGAAGAACTACGAGGAAGAAATCCCCCCATTATTCTTAGTAGTTTTAGAAACCCCCTGAGATTTTTTTAGATAAAGTTAAAAACAGGGAAAGAGAGAGCAGAACATTATACGGTGATAGTCACAGAGGGTAACGCGTTGGGTCTTCATTATGTTGCATTATCATAGACGTTTGTTATGGCAGATATACGATTTCCTTGCTTTGCAAAAATTAATTTCATGATTATTCTAGCATATCAAGTTAATTTTTTCCTAATTGATCTACTGTGTGTAAAGAAAATGGCATTATGAAGATTCTATTGGTTTGTGGATTATTGATTCCCAGCAAGAGTTAATGTACTGTTTAGTAAAAAGTGGGAGTAGTTATTTGGCGTCATTCATCTGAAGAACAGTTTGGTGGTACATATTTCGAAAACAACTATGAGAAATCGTATCGTCATTTGGGGTCAAACATTGCTTTCGTATGATTTTTGTTAAATCTTGGTGCTTAGTATCAACATTGTAAATTCAAGAAAGACGTAGAAACGCAAGTAAACATTGCTTATTGCGCGCAGTGTTGTCGTCTTGTTGATTGATATGTAATTAGATGCACACAATAATGCCCTCTGTTGTGCTTATGGTATTCTGCGCTTCTACTTTTAAGCATAAATATGGCATGTGAGTCAGTGACATAACCTTTTTTACCATTCTTGATGTAGTCAGTTGTTTAACGGTTATCACAGTCATGAGGTGTAGAAAGATCTCACTCATATACATCAATTAATTTATCCAATTTAACCTTATAGTCCTTATGTAATGGGAAGGTACAAGGACAATTGAAAAATGCAAAACAAAGAAAGAAACTTCGGTAGATGAGCAGAATACTCACAGGTTGTATATTATAGTTAAAAGATGGAATCAGCTTGGAGAAGTAATGATAAAATACATAATACTCTGCAAATGGTCTCAACGGTCTCTTTTGGTTGACTTAATGTTTTATTGGGAATCGCTGCATCCAAGATCATGAAACCAACTGGTAGCCGATTAGCATTTGACTCCTTTATTGGCAATGCCGTTTTTTTAAAACGCTTGGGTCTTCAGTGCTAAGAAACCTAAATACCATTTTATAACTTAATGCATCAAAGATGCCCGACCGTAATCGGTTTTGGGTATACCATAGCTACCTTTAGATAAATGTAACTTAAATCACCTGATTAATACAAAATAATTCTGGATAAAATGATGTCTGTCAATAAATGTCAACGGTACAGAGGAACGGAACAATTTATTCGGCTCCTTTAACTCAAAGAATATCCACGGTTTACTTTACAGGTTAAGCACTTCAACGTCAGGGATTAGGCAGCCAGTGCTTCTATTATTCCTTTTAGACAATTGTGATCATTGCCTTGTTTAGCAAAAGATATGCAAATGAAAGATCAAGTTAAATATGTTCCGGTTTTAATCAAACAATGAAGGTGCTTCTTTCCTAAATTTGTCACAAAAGCATCCTCTTATTGGGAAGGAGATCTTCTAAGGCTCTGTTGGGGCTTAATGAGGATAATGTAATTGCGTCATTGCATTGGTTACTTCACTAGTTCACGAGAAAGCCATATTATTTTACGTCCGACAGTTGAAACGCCTTAAGCACATATTTAAAATGTCCGTACAATACTTAACAATTATATTCCCGGTTTCCTTCATCTATACATTTAGCTCTTTGGTACCAATATCTACTTTCGTTACTAAAAGGTAATTTGCTCTCCAAAACCTTGTTTTGCCATAGCTATGTATTTACAACTTGTCACAGTCATTTGTCTAAAAAACTGTAATTTTGAACTGATAAATCTAAAATTTGTTATTTAACAATGGATTAAGACAATTTGGGGCTGTATTACTCTTTCTAAAATTACTGATGTCATAAATAAAAGAATGTATCGCAAGTAATAGAATTGTGAACAAGTAAATTAGCTTCTTCGGTGACCAGGTTGGGAATAGCTTGTTTTAGACCCAGACTAAGAAGGGAGGGAGGGTGTTGGTCTAGAAACCCATCAACTCTCTTGGATTTTCCCTGGTATCTAATGAATGACTTACACGATCATGTTGGCTTTTCTTATAATTTTTTCAAGAGTATCTGCATAAAAAAATCACACTTATTCAGTCTATGATGTCATCTTTACATGCAGCGAAGTGTCATCCATAAATTACTTAAAATGTCTACTGATAAAATCCGTCAGAATGAATCTCAGGTTTTGTCACAGATCAGATAAGCTGCATGTAAAATATTCTACGTTAAGTATCTTTTACATCGAAAGTATTAAGCATGTATTACATGTGAACCTTAAGATGCTGTGTGACGTCATACCCACAAATTTGACAAAAAGGCATATTTATCCTCAGCTGAAAATAAATCAACATACCTTCAGAGTTTCAAACCTAATAAAATAATATATTTGCAAAGTTACTAGCTTAGAAACAACCCAGAGCCTACTTCCTTCCTCTCTCCCGTCCTGTGAATAATAACGATAACGCAGGCGATTTGTCCTGTCCCTTGTCAGAAAGCATAAAGATCCTAATACAATGGCGACAAATTACCAAATCAGTTCTTCACCAGAATTGTCAATATTTTGCTAAATTTTTATGAACATTTAGTTCTTAGATTAACTAGACAATTGTCTATTGTTAAAATACAAGAAAGTTTTTAAGGTGTTTTCCAACCTTCAGAATGATCGGATTTCTTCTTGAATCTTTCTATGTATGAACTATTTATCGGTAGTTCCGATGGCTTCAATGCACGGGCGCAGATCAGTGTAAGAATGTGGTGCAAACAAAAGTATTAAACGTATACCATTTCTTGGCCAAACGTGAGGGAGATAAAGCCGATGTTGTTCACCCCATCCTGAAAAGTGACGCCCATGCTTCGATCATATATTACAGTTGTGCAATGACATCCAACGCCCCACCATCTTGTAAACATAACTTGTAAACAATGTTTATTCTACACATGGAGATAAACTGGTCTCTTGAGCTGTCATTACAATCTCAAATGATATTTATAAGTTCATTTCAACCATAGACAAAATATTATGAGGTCATAATATTTAACAAAAATTAAGGAGCCCATTGTTTCTATTTAGCGTCATTTCTGTTAAAAACTTATCAATCTTTCATTTTGAACGTTTTCAGGTTCCGGTATAGCCTACGATCTCACTAATTGTGGCAAACTGCAAACGTGATAATTGCCTATTCAATCAACATTTTATGTATGGTATACATGCATATATATATATATATATATATGTATATATAAATGATAGACATGTATGAAATAAACCAGCATGTAACATATTGCACTTATAAATTCAGTATCGATCTAGAAACAGCACATAAACTACAATGTTTCGGCGTTTATATCCCTATTATGAACTTTCCAAAAACTGGAGCGTTAAAATAATAAGAGAATAAAAATAATAAATACCACAGTTTGTTCTTTTTGCCTGAAGAACGCCGGAGGGCGTGAAAACGTTAGCAGAGAACACTCAGAAATATGAAGAAATAAATAGAACAAGCTGTGGTATTTATTCTTTTCATTCTCTTATATTAAACGTTTGTGATACGACGCTCTATATGTATATATATATGTAACTATAATCAGGACGATTCTCTGAATATACGAGAGTGCTCGATGCATAAATGCAGAGCAATATAGAGACACTAATAGATTGGATTTGGAAATTGGCTACTCCGAGTTCACGTATTCACATATATAGAACTAGATACATTGCTAAACAGAAATAAAACACTAAAAACAACAACTAGTATAGCTAGTAAGCTTTCGAAACTTATCGTTTCTTCATCAGACCTCATTCAAAGTTGGAACAGTACAAGATTTTATACACAAGTTAAAACAATAAAATATTACACAAGAATGTCTGCATGCTAAAAGCTATTTATGAATTAAAAGAAATATTTGTGTAGCAGACGGAATGTACTAAAATGCTAAAACACAATAGGACTTTTTAACAAACTAGCCTACTAATGCAAATAACTACATGGAACATTACAGAATTAAGGTCAGGCAAAGCCACCCCTTACTGCCTCGCTTCTAAGCAGAGGCATAAATGACCACAGCAAGGGTTCTCCTTTGCTAGTCACATGATAAAATGCGCAGTGACAAAACCCGACCTGTATACTTACTTAAATAATTACTGTGGGACTTCGTGTTCATTAAGCCCATTAGGTGTGAAGACATTGAGCTTGTGCTGCCAGAATGTTTCTTTGTGCCTGACTACAGAAACTTTAGTCGTTGTTGTTGTTTTTAGTGTTTTATATCTTTTTAGCAATGTATTTAGTTCTGTTTTTATAAGGTTTTATCAATATATATATATATTTATACTTCTGTCTATCTATATGTATATACATATACATACTCAAGCAACCATCATATATGTAATACTTAAAAAATACATATTATCTTCAGTTTGATTTTTCTTTACTTGTTGTTTATGTACCAAGGATAATGAGTTGATTGTGATGCTATTCTGCATTTTAGGTACAAAATACCACTGTAACTACTGCCTGGCTGATTGCTCAGGCCTTCGTGTCAAGTGTGCAGAATGTCCTGACTTTGATTTGTGTTTACAGGTAATTTGATCCATATATACATTTGTGATTATTGAATAACTGTTAAAGTCACCAAGTACAGATAAAACTGTGCATGTTGTTGTTCTGTGTGTTGTGTAAGTTTAAATGTCAGTATTACATTTCTTACATATTACATTCATACTGTAGGAACTTTAGACTGTTTAAGTGTACATTGTTTGGATTGAGCTTTAGATTCATGACACATTATGGCTTTAAAACAAAAGACAACATTTCTCTATTAAAAATAGAAACTTATTGTGCTATTGAAGGGTGACATTGCAGACTTTCTTGTGGTACCTACTCAAAGCCGATGGACACAAAAGCTTCTATAATCAGTTGATAGAATTTTATCTTCCTATTTCCTGTCTCCTTGAAACTGTAAATGGCATTATACTTTTAATTTATATGATGAAAGTGCAAATTTTATAAAGCTTGGAGTGAAAGTTTATGTGCCTTGGCATGTTATGTTTTGTTATTATTGTTGTTTGTGTGTTGGCATGACTCCATAGTTGTAATTTATTGTATTATTTTGACATTTGCCCTTCCTTTTAGTGTTTTTCAAGTGGTGCAGAAATGGGTGACCACAAGAGGGAACACAGTTATCAGTTGATGGTATTATAGTGCATACAAGATATATTTACTTTTTTATAATATCACTGTATAGCTTAATGGAGAAAGTAATCAGACTTTTGACATTTTGTAGAGGCTCTGAATTTTCTGTGTGAAATTCAATATTAACTTCATTCTGATTAAGTAGGACATAATTATTTGAAACATTCGTTGATTGTACAGAATAATAAAACTGCATGAAATAGTGAAATCATTTTTGTACTTAAAAGCTTTTTTCATCTGACACTACTCTGAGTACAATTTGTCATAAAATAAACTGAAAAGGGAATCAACCAAATCATTTACCCAACTGTGTTTTACAAGGTAGCCAATCAGAATTCTGACTGCCAGATTGTTGTTTTGACCAATGAGAGTCCATGAAGCTGAATGGTTAGCCGAAAAGGCCCAATGAGAAGACAAATTCTTTTTGTCAGCAAAGCAACAATTCTGATTGGCTACCGTGTAAAACACAGCTGGGTAAATAATTCCCTGATATTCCCTTTTCAGGTTAGTTTATGACAAATAGTATTCTGAGGAGTGTCAGAAAAACGCTTGTAAGTACAAAGTGACTTCACTATTTCGTGCAGTTTTAGAACATAGTTGTTTTTAACTGAACAATTGCAGTGTTTTACTTTAAAGAGTCAATTGAGTTTGGTGGTATGTAAGATGGTGAATTAGACCACACCACCACCATTATATTGGGATGACCATTATGTTTCTCTGAAGAAAAAATAGTATGTACTTATATATGCATTCCACAACTAAGAAAGCAAAGTTTCATGCATACATAATGATGTTCAATAGGTTCACTTTTTGCAATTCCTCCCAAGGAACTTATTCCCAATTTAAACCATTTATTGAATCTTTATCCCTTCTTGTGTACAGATAAAATCATTTTTACATAAAAGAAAAATAACAGCAGTTAGCAAGAATGTGAAGCTGTCTACATAAAAAGATCCCAACATCAAATATCTCTTTTAAAAAATGTTTCTACATAAAATGCATGGTGTACATCTATCGGCAATAGCAAACATTTTAAAGATGTTTTTCTTGAAAATACAAAATAAAACATGAGAGGAAGAATTGAAATAGATGAAGAGGATCAAGGGAAGCCAAATGTTAACCTTAGAGAGAATCTCACTCCAGATCTGTGTCAAAGAGGCAGAACTATTTGTAAGAACCACTGCTTACATTGAACCTAACAGCCCAAAGTACAAGCTAACCGTGGAGTAATGACTACAAGAACCATAGAACAATAACCTCAGCAACATATATCTCTAACGCACATGTTCTGAATTATGATTAATGAATTCTACGGCAGTTAATATCCCATTACACTCGATTTAAATCTAGAAAAGAGAATTGTGAAATGCTTCGTGAATATCTTATAAATCGTACAACTACTACAACTAATAGCCTTCATGCAAGTGCGAATGAACTAAAATACACAAATCAACTGTTAAACTAACAATTTAATAGTAATAATACAAGTTTCTTACCTCTTGAGTTCTTGTACTCTTGAGTGCTTACAACACCACAACTTAGCTAAACAATTCTAATCAGAAAGCTGAAAAGTGCCTTATTTAAAGAGTAGGAAAACGTGCGATAATTTACATAAATGTGAATAGGATAATTAAGGAAGAAAATTACTGATTGTTTATTAATGCTAGTAGGCGGAAAAATATATGGCTAGGGAAGCGTGTAGTAACCACATAGGTGGCTGCAGAACTTATACTATTATCCACATAGGTTCTCGCTGAAGCTCAATGGAAGTAGGTTGGCATCATCCACACTTCTGGAGAGGTTGGAGAGGTATAATGTGAACACTTCTTTCGTGGCAAACTGTTGTGACAAGTGCTGTTCTCACTGAGGAAGAAGTGAAGTGCAACGAAGTGACAACCTATCCGATACAATGTAAACCTGGCCTTTGTACAGATTTCAGATCCGAATGTCTTCAATATCCGCTATGCAGTTTTGAACATTATTTGCACGATCCCCAATGCATATTACTTTATCTGCAACAATTACTAAATATTAATATTACCATGCAAATGCCATCACTATTTTTGCAGGACAATGGGACTTTCACAATCGTTACAGGAGATTGGAGTGCTGATGAGGAGTTGTTGCTCCTTGATGCAATAGAACAACATGGTTTTGG
Organism: Carybdea cf. marsupialis auct. non (Linnaeus, 1758); assembly: GCA_010016065.2. Taxonomy (NCBI): domain Eukaryota; kingdom Metazoa; phylum Cnidaria; class Cubozoa; order Carybdeida; family Carybdeidae; genus Carybdea; species Carybdea cf. marsupialis auct. non (Linnaeus, 1758). Next base: position 24,350 of record JAAAKL020000583.1, read on the forward strand.
GAACTGGTAAGTTTATAATGTGATGGTTTCATGGTGACAACATGTAGTGTTCTATGGGAACTTTTGATAATTTACCTTAGAAATCATTCGGTACTATTACAGTAAATAATCATCAAGTTTGAACAAGCTATCCACGCAGATATTTTAGTTGATTCAGATGTTTTACTTGGAATGCGCTGAAATTATTATCGACAGCTTCAAAGTATGTGAACATTATCTTCAATCCAGCACTATTATATGGCCAAAAGGACCCAGCTTGTCACAATTCATATACTTAGTGCATTGTTCGCTTTTTGTTTGTATAGTTCTGCAGTTTAGCAAGTTAGACAGCTACCATGGCATTGGATTTATATCATTTGTTTAATGACAACAGCCGGACTTGTCATCCATGTTGATACAATCACCTAATGCCAGGACCCCCTTGAGCTCTAATTTTCATTCTGAGAAACCAGCACCTGTAAGTATGCAAAGTTTACCATCACTGTACAACAGTTAGGTAGCTAAACCAAGAGCACAAAGAACCACTGTCACATGCATATATATGACAATGGATCATTGTAATCTACTTGTGCTCTGTTCCCATCTGTTCCGCAGCGCCCTCACCCTTTCTTTATCCAGCTCCCATTTATTGGCATTTGGCTAATATCACGTCAGCATCCACATCATGCAGTTTAACCAATGGGAGCGATGCCGCTTCGTGTTCTCAGAATGCTTGGTGATACATACAATAGCATTTATTTGAATTTTCATCATTATTTTGTTTGTTCTAGTAGGACTATCAGTGCCCTGTCTTGGAAGAAACTCAAGTTTGAAAGCAACACAGTATTTCCTCTCAAACCAAAATTAAAATGTTGTCAGAGGTGGCAACTACGTTTTGTTGTAGCCAAGTGCTGAACAAGTATAGCATTCACGCACTCATTAGTACACACTTAGTCTACATTGTAGCAAAGGTAATCAGCCACCTAAAGTAGGTTCTCACCCAATTTGTTCCTAGTAAACTTGGAATAAATGTTGAATAATCAGAGCTAGCACATCATAGACATGCGTGGTCAGGTTTTTTTTTGCATGTTGATCACTGTTCTCTGTACAATGGCATTTTGGGCTAATTTTCATGAAAGAGATAAAATTCTATGAACACTGGGGGGTGAAAGCTATGTATATTATTTACATTTTGATATTTGTATATAACGTTAAGTAACAGATTAATTTTGTAAAAGGAACTAGTTACAGCAATGGTCTGGAGTGAAGGCAAAACTATTTCGTGTAGACGACAGAAACTATTTACAGCAATCGTTCAAACTGATGGCAAAATGTTTTGTGTAGATGATATAGGAAGTGGAAGGGTTGGAACGTTTTGCTACAAGTAACACATGCGTGAGTGATACATTTTCCGCCACTCGTGTTATTGAAAAAAGCATAAGTTGTAACCGCATTCTTTCCGCCGACAAAGAAAAGGCTTGTCGGTTTTGATAAATGTAATTTCCAGAGCGACATGAGGATGAAATGGGAATGAAATGGGGAACAGGCTTTTACGAGTGACTTCAAGGAGCCCTCTTGATAGTTTGCGATGTTTCAGGGGGAGGGGATAGTGTTAGCTTTCCAAACGCGACTAGCTGATATTATTCGATGCCATACTAAGTTTGCTTGTGGCAGATATCACAATTTGTACCAGTTCATTTCCAAACACTTGTACGTTCACTAAGATATCAATTTATTAACATCTAAATTTTTAACAGGGATGATATTGCTGATCACATCGGAACCAAAACTCCGCAAGGTAAGCCCCAATTATTTCAGCATACGAGTTCATCATCAGCTTTGTCTTGACTTTGAATATTATTACTTGATAAATTTATTGACAAAACAATTGAATTGGTTAAGGTAAAACCACTTACTTGTTTTGTTTGCTGTATAAGAACCTGACCATGCTTACTGTAGTTTCACAAGCAGTTTACTTTGTGTTGCAAAAAATTGTATGTAGATAGTGGTTTAAAGAAGCAACATCACGTGGAGAGTAGGAAGGTAATATATATTGCAGAACCACATTATTTGGCTTATTTTAAGAGTTTTCCTATATCATTTTTGCAAAGAAAAGGGCAGAATCCTTGCAAGAACCCATTCCAATCCTGTCCATGATGGGATTTTTATTTAAAATTGGTTTTGAAGCTATGTCATTGATCAACGTTCCTTTCTTTCAATGCTGTCTTAGACACAGCAATAGGTAAATGTTTTCGTTTTAAAGGGGATTATGAAGCTCGCACGTTTTTGGCTCTTAGCCTCGTCCTAGTCGCCGTTTTCATGGACCATGGAAGTCATCTGTTTAGAAAGATAAACTATCATCGTAGAGTTATGGCATTTAAATCTAATTTCAAGCGCCACTCTTCTTGGAAATTTTTATTTTTTTTTGTCTGTAATTAGATCTATTTTTCTGTTTACTTTTCATTTCTACTTCTTTCAAACTAAATCAATACCTTGAAGTGGCAACCCTGTCTTCTATTGAGGGACCGAAATAAAGTACGGAGATGAAGGTTTTTTTCCCGATTGGTGCAGTCGAATTAAGAAAATATGAGGCCAGAATAATTAGACAAAACGAGGGATGCTGGGGTATATTCGTTGGACTTTGTTTTGCCCTACGTCAGAGGTTTCGGTGAAGTCAACTCAAAATTTACGGACTATAAAACAAAATGGAAATAACAGGAGAAGCCTTACTCTTTTAATTTGGTGTGATTTGCTATGACCAGTGTTGGCCCAAAGCGAAATATTGATAATTTCCACTTCCACCTAGCATTTTGAACATAGCTGTCAGAAACTGGTGGCGTCGAATTAAGCAATAAACAACTGTGAATCGGCATGAAAGATTAGACGTTAAATTCAAAGTTACGACGTAATTTATGTTTTAGATAATTTAGAGTTGTTTCTAGACACCGATCAAATGCAGACAGCATCAGTAGCATCTGATATGAATTCGGTCGTTAGTCGTTAGGCGTACTAAGAACTCAGAGTTCCCTCCCAGTCTGCTCAATCTGTCACTGTAATGCTCTGGTGACATATAAGAAAACTCTAAATCTACCCCCTTAAGGATTTTTGGTTCCCGTTTCATGTACAAATTATTTATGAAACAGATAAATTCAGGCCATGAATAAGTGTAGTGGATGCTGCTGCAATCTTTCTGCACTGCCAGATGCTGTTTACAGTTTGAATCGTCACACAAATTATTCCAGTTGCACAAGTCGCTTTAATAGCACTTTAGACTTGATGTGGTTCAGTGTTTAATTTACTTGACGCTAGTCCAGTTCATTGCCCAGAATGACCGTCAGCGACACTGGAATGACATCGATGTTTAACTAATCAATAAGTCATTGAAAACCGTTTCATTGATGTTAGATGCTTACTCTTTTCTTTTTAAGGTTGCCCAAATTGTTATAAGCATTGGTACGTCTTGATTCTTATCCAGTCAATTTTTCTAGACGATAAATGATCACTTAAGTATTGTTTTATCTATTTTGCTACCAAACTGAATCCTGTGGAGTGCCTCTATCTCAAGCGGAGCAGCTCGCTGCCGATCGTCAGCATTGGCGAACACTTGTGCTGCAAGTTGGCTCTACGCAACGCACGATGCTCGAGGATTAGTGAGTGTGTGAGTGCTACCAAACTGTAGACATCATTTTTCTGTAGGCTTCTTGAGGTTCTAGTTTAAGTCGTAAGTTTCCATTAGAGATGCAAACATAACTTTTGGTGTTTTGTGTGTTGTTTTGGTAATAGAGAAGTTTTTGATTGCAGGTAGCACTGTATGCAGGAACAAAGATCATATCTAATCAACGTCTTATTTCTTAAATTACAGAGGCACAAGGACATTATGTTGATTGTTATTTGGATAGGAACATTGGCAAAGGTATGAAGTGCTTAAGTGCTTGCCATGGTATCAATAAACGAACAGCTTGTAATTTTAGAGTTACGACTTTATTGATTTTCCACGACCCTAGTCAAAATATATGTGTCCAAGATCTGTTCCCGTTGTATTGTATTGCTTCTGGCTGCCTAGAATGAAAGTTTGACGTATTATCAAGGCGGCAACAACTGTCTTTGTCCAGTGTTACTACTCACCAAAACATATTGGCACGAAAACAAAGTCCTGAGAAAGTCCGATGAGAAATATCATGAGAAGTATCCAACAAATGCTAGTAAACATATAATACTTGCTGATCTAGTAAACTGTAGACTGTTGGAACTGTCACATGGAAGATGGTTGAAATTGACCGTTTTCTTCTTTGGTGCCATGTCAATTGACATCGGCGCCCAAATGTCGTATGTAACAGGCATTAAAAAATGTTGTGACGTTTTTCCAAAACAAGGCCTCATTTTGGTGTTGGCTTCTTTTTAATGACATGGTCTTCGCACTTGACATGACACTTATTCATCTTCCACAGTAGCATCCTGATTAGCCCGCAGCATCCTTTCGAGAATGATTTATGATATATCTAAGAAACCGATCCGACTGATTGACCTTACTAACTTATTTTACGTACTGACGAATTTATCTACCCTACGTAGCTTATTAACATAAATCAGCCTAGTCTATTCATCTACCATGGAGACGTTCTCGTCCTTCATGACCTGTCCTCTGTTCTCTTCCTTCTATTCTTGCTCTTTCTTCTTGACATTCTCATCCCCGGCCTTCTCGTTCTTTTCGTCACCATTCTCTTCCGCCATCTTGGCCTCTCGATTCTCCTTGGCCTTATCCGCTTCTCCGTTGTTCTCTTCTACGTTGTTCCCTTCCCTGCTCTCTTCGTCCCCGTCCTTGCCGTTACCCATTATCTTGCCCATTTCCTGCCCCCTTTCTTACCTTCTTTCTCACCCTCTTTCTTGCCCTCCTCATTGCTCTCTTTCTCATCCTCTTTCTTGCCCTCCTCATTGCTCTCTTTCTTTCCCCTTTTCCCTCCTTCTTGCTGTCCTTCTTGCCTCCTTCTTGCCCTACGTTCCCGCTCTTCCTTTCCTTGCTTTCCCTCCTTGCCTTCTTCTTCTCCTCCTATGCCTTATCCGTTTCCTTCTCCTCACTGGTGCCCTCTTTTTCTCCTCCTTAGCCGCAATTATCTACTCCTTCTTGCCCTTCTTTCCCCCCTTTTCCTCTTTTTCCTCCTCCTTCTTCCTCCTCCTTTTCCCTCTCCTTCTCCAGCCTTTCTTGCTTCTATTCCTTCTCACCCTTGCTTCATCCCATTCTCTGCCATATCTTTTTCCTTCTATCATTAAGCTCTTGTGTCTGTCTTAGGCATTTCAATATTAATTTTTGAAAGAGGATAAAATTGATATTACAGAAAAGTAATAGAGCTATTTCATACTTCTGTTTAGTTACACTGCCCAGAGAACTCGCAGATATTCCAGATCACACTCTTGAAGATGGTAGGTTGCACCTTATAGTAATTATAGTAATGTTACGTAATTATTCATAGTTCATTCACAGATATAAATGTTCATTCTCATGATAGAAGTGGAGTGAGCAGAGTATATCTGGGATCTAAACTTCTTATCATGTGTGTCATACGGAGTCAGCTACTGGGCTAAGTTCAACAACGTGAATGATTCCGTTTTAATACTTTTGAATTCAAGAGATGTCGTGGGGATACATTCGATTATGTTATAGGTGTAGATGTGCAATACTGTTTTGCTACAGATGTTATTTTTCAACTACCGACTAATAACATAACTTTCTAAAGATTGTGCTATTTATTATTCTATTCTACTGTCAAACTCCATACTCCATATTTATAAACAGCTGCTTTTTACCTTCCAAGATATGAATATACTCCCCATACCGCATACAGTCACATGTAATGGAAGATATCTATACTCCTTGCTCACTTTCAAGATGTTCTTGCGTTGGATCTATATGGCTACTTTCCTATGATTTTGGGGTAGATTTTGTGCTGAATGTCCCCATGAACGAGCAACCCATGAATCATATTTTTTTATCTGAAGAAAGACAATAGTGGTAATTACAATCGAAATATCTGAAAAGGGGTTATTTACTCACTCTTAGCTTTGATCTTGTATTATTTCTCTCATACGTGCAATATTACTAGAGAGCATCCCTTAAATTCGCACCCTAATTACAGTGAAACTTTTTGCTCTGGTGTGACTATAATCGGAGTTGGAATTTAATCATTTTCTTATTTTGCCCTCGCTTAATAGCGTGCGTAACTTATAAAGAACTTAACTCACGTAAAACGCATTGCATTCCTATCCTTTAACACTGGTTATTTTTTCGAAACGTTTATATTACCCTCACTGTAGATCAGTCGGGAGGAACTCTCCTTGATTCGCACGAGCCAATATCTCTACCACTGGCTGAGCAACAGGAACTTGGATACATGCCTTACCGTGACGATTTTGAAAGGGTGGGTCTTGTAAGATCATAATGTAGAGAAATTGTGCTATGTAGAACAGCTGGTCCTAATCCTTTTCATTCTGAATGTACCTTTTCAGAGTGATTCAAAGTTTTCAGATTTAAAAGTATTTTTATGCGAAAGTGCATATTCTTTTATCCTAAGACTCGATAAGGAACGATTGGCTTTAGAGTATTCCAATTCAGTAGCAAAGAACTGCTGTACCATAGTGTTTCCGGAAGAAGCGTGTATTAGTTACAAACAGAATGTGCATGTACCTAAGCATGCACATAATATAGACTTAAACATGAGGATGATATTAAAAGATGGGATAGCAGCTTCTAGTTGTTTGTGGTTTTTGCCAAGTTGCGATAACAGTGTGTCACTTCGAGACAGTTACAATAGATCTTAAAATAGCATTCTTTGATAATATAGTTCCGAAACCCAAAAAGTTTGTTGTTGGTACGAGGGATATAACAGCTGGGAAGACACTTTAGTACTGAAAAGCTGACAATTCTTAGAGTACAAAATCGTCAGAATAGGAATTGAGAAGAAACTCAATAGAACTTAACCAACTGTGTATTAAAAGTAGCCAATCAGAAATCTTATTGCAAGATTGATTTGACCAATCAGGGTCTGTGGATCTGAATGGTTGACCGAAACAAGGTTTAAACCCTCAATCAATTTCAGCGCCAAACGTTTCTCCAGAGTGTAAGGCTATTATATGTAAAGGAATGATGCAGAGTGGTTGTTTTTTCTATTACCAAATTCGAATGTGAGTTATAACAATGTTTCAGATACAATAGTGAAGTTCGATTGGATGACTCACATAAAATGTATGCGTGATCATGATGGAATATCCTTTGGTCGATTTTGCGTAAAACAACATACGACTCATTAATGTATGAAACGACTAGATGATCGCAATTAGCTGGAAAAATTGTTAATTAATTGTTACGTTCTTCCTTTTGTGGTGCAAATTTCTCATGCGCCAGATGATCATAACAATTATCTTTGGTTTATACTTTTATAGGAATACGACAATGAAGCGGAGGGGCTTATTAAGGGCCTGATGTGCAACAGAGATGACGACGAACTTGATTCTTGTTAGTATCCAGTTTGCGTTCTTGCTAATTTACTTACTGTATTTGTTTCTTAGTTACGTATCTGGTGCAAATTATCACTGTGATAAACAAAACTCGACGGTTTAATTTGTAGATTATGAAGTTTCCACGGGGTATTAGGAGCTTTTCACACGGGAACATGGGGAACCGGTAAATGCTAGAATTTAGAGATGTACTTTGCTAGAATAGTTAGAGATGTACTTTGCAAGAAGGATTTTTTAACCATAGATGTACTTTCCTAGAATCAAATTAGGGTTACGGTTAGCGTTAGGGATATTGATAGCGTTAGGGGTTAGGATACTAGTATCTACTCTCACAAAGGGATTCTAGCAAAGTACATCTTGGCAAGAAAATTTCTTTTATAGTATAACTTGGCAATTCTAGCAAAGCACATCTCTAAAATTCTAGCATTTTACAGCGTCCCGGGAACATGTGGCGCCAGCCTTTTTTGTTTTGCTCTTACGTTAACACTTTCATTTAGAAAAGGGAGATCGTAGAATTTTTTTGCACATGAAGGTAATAGGAACGTAAAAAGTAGTCCTTATGTGTCAGTGTTCGGCATCAATTAAGTATTAGTGTAATTTCATGGTAAACTGTTTATACCCAATATCTTCTCAATAGTGCAAGGTTCAATCTTTGGCTATGAACTCCCTATAAGATTTAGAAAAAGTCATGTTGTTGCATACCTTGGGCGATGGCTTTGCTCAGTTTGGACCTACTCTAATATAGAAAGATCGTGTAAGCATAGAACATCGTGTAAGCTTCCGTACTTCGTAAGCCTCTAAAACAATGTTATGCACTTTGGTGTTCGTTATTATCGACAGGCCAACGTTATCTTTCTATTACCCAATTTTTTACCAAACAGGTTATTTATTGTTAGCGTTTGGCTTATAGAGGGAAGGGTATTAGGCCACGCTCCCTGACGATATCATAAGACAGTTAGATTACCTAATTTTGAGAACAGTACAAAATAAAATAGCAGAAGGTGATAAGTTCTCTTGATATTGCCCAGCCTTACAAAGTTCATGTGCCCACTACTGCTGTCGGTATATTATCCCAGCCAAAGTTGCACTTTGCTTTCTCCGGCCAGTTTTAAACTTCTGTGTGTATACCCCCTTACTCATCTGTATTCGTCTTTAATTCATCCTACAGCGTTGAAGCTTGCACAGGTGGATATGTATTGGCGAGTAGTGCGAGAGCGACAGAGAAGGAAAAGGTTAGTCTGTAGTGTTTTCATGATCATTGAATGTAGTTCGTTGAAAATAAAGAAACTTTACGTAATAGTTTGGTTATACACAGATAATGCACAGATAATTTTGAGCATAGTTTCGTTGGTCATGTAAGTATGACTTTATGATTTATCAAATTTCCAATTGGAGGTGTTAGATGCTCTTATAAATCGCTACATTATTGCAATGGTGAAGTCAGCTTGGGAACCATGTGGACAGGTTTGACTTGCCTCGGTCTTCTTGTTACGCTTCTAAGATTATGGTATTATATCTCAATCGAACTGTCTTAGTTAATAAGCTTTCTTCCTTTCGTCCCTGTGATGATATTGCCTTCTCTGTTTTATATGGTGATGTAATTAAACCTAGAACGTTCAGCAATTATAGGGCTGCCTTGTACCACCTCTACATCTACACGAAATCTCGTATCTTTCATTTGATAACGTAAAGTTCACAAACTATTAGCTATTTTTTGTGTCTTTTATCCTTCACGATTTACTGTAAATTTCGTGGCAAATTTCCTCTAGCATTGCAAGGCAATATGGACTTATCACAAGCAAACATAAACTGATAGGTATGTTGTTTTTTCACTTCATTTTTTATGAAGATGCTTTTTGAAATATGTGGGTAGTTACTTGCCAACATTTAATTCAGAGTCTAGCGATGGCTTTGTATTGATATTGAGTCTAAGCTGGTTTTTCAGTGTATTTCAGTAGTTTCACCTTCTAGACATTTTAGGGCTTAGAAACCGTATGTCACTCCTCCCTAGCAGGTGTTAACGATATCTTATTTTATGAGAGGTTATTCAAAAACTCTACGAGGAGCCAATGACCATACGAGGAGATTGAAGGCAAAAAGCATTGTTCCTTTTTGGTGTATCATTAACATTTCCGGTCGTACGTTCTGTCACAGACTCAAAGATAGGAGCTACTCCATAATTGACCTGTCCCAATGCCAAGAGGGCCATTGGTAGCTCGCTTTCTTGACTATGTTGATAGTGGCCCTGTTGTTTATCAACGAATTGCACTCGTCCGTCTGTTGTATGGACTCATGGTTCGCCGTGTTTGCCTTGAGATTTACGTAGAGTAAAATATATCTACATCAACAAGGTATCTATTAAGAGATGCCTTTTAGTATTCAAGTGCAACTTAAAGTTTCGTTGCGGGTGGCGAATTGTCGTTCATATCTCCAATTTTGGGCGTTATTTACCTACACATCACATAAAGTGTTTCTATGATCGAAGCGGGTGTCAATGCCCACATTGAAACTTTGTTTGAGGAAGGAGTTGTCTTCAGTGTCTCCAATTTTGGCTGTTTTCTGCCTCAGGGTCTTTGTTAAATGTCTTTATGATGAGGGAGTTCTGCGTCGGCGGTTCATTACTTACTTTACTGATTCTTCGCAAATTAACTAGTGTCCTCGCAAAGCAGCCCTTTTATTACAATGCGCAGAAGTTAGATTTTCAACAAGTTCTTGTTTTTTTAAGTGTTCATTAGTTTCTAGCCGTTATTCTTGTCGTTGATTGATTTGTAGTTTTGTATAGCTTCCAGTATTTTTAGTTGTTGATTAATTTCTATTTTTGCGCACACAAACAAACGTGTGAAACATCAACATTAATTTTTTTCTTACTGGCATTTATAATCGATATAAATGTAAACACGACTAAAAATATTTGAAATATTTTATAAATTGATGGTTATGCAGATGCAAGCAGAAGAGTCTGTTGTTGGTTTTGCGCTAACGTTTTCCACGAGAGGAACAATGCTACTACTGCTACTACACAGTTTAATTGCACTAAGGAGTTTAAAAGGGTTTGTTTCATGCCACCTCTCATCCTCAGCATTTTTTGGTAAAGTTCGCATCCCTCTGGTCAGCTTGAAGATTAGTAGTGACAGGATAGGAAATAAGTAGTGATCCACCTTATTGTCGGAATTGGTTAGCATGGGGTCTTGTTCCACGACGAGGACCTGCTTCATTATTAATCTGTACTCTAGTTCGTATCTTCAGCATCCAAATCATTCGAATCTTAGGCAAGTATCAGTAACTTGTAAATGATGTGCTGTATTGAGGGCATGGCCATCCTATTCCTGCCCGACAGGATTTTCATTTCACAAGCCTCTTTTGTGGGTAACAAAGTTCGTAAGCCGCCAGAAGTCCGTAACCCGTTCTTACATTAGCGACATAAATTGAATTTGAAGTTATTCGAAGGATAGCTGAAAACTGTCCGTGAAACTAATTAAGTAATTAACAAATATTTATTTTTTCAATCATATTAACTCTGTAATTGTAATGCACGGTACACAACACGTCCGTACATTCCGCTATTGAAATTGCTGCAATCAACGGACAAACATGATAATTTCAGAGATCACTTCCATTTTCCCTTTAGCTTCCAGGAGGAAACTGGGCAAAGAAGATAGGTATGATTTTCTAGATGATAGTTTAACATGTTGAATTTCGCTGGTAACCAGGCTGATGTAAGTGAATACTGTAATGTTAAACGAGGATTGTGTCAACACAAGAACTACATTGTTGAACTTGTCACACCACTACTGGTTACTTTCCGTATCCCTAATTTCCGAATTTCCGTAACCATTTACTAAGTGGCATCTAATACTATGTCTCCTTATGCTATGATACTACTCTCTGCATTAATATCTTTCTCGTGGGAATTTATTTAATAGTCAGTGTGACAACATCCAGATGCAGGTTTATACATTCTAAGTATTTTAGTTAAATTTGTAGTTCATAGAAAGTTGTTACAGGTAATGTAACTTCATGACAGCATAGATATTTTTGTCAGTTTACGTTACCTGTTTACGAGTTAGTTTTCTAGCATCCAAATGTATAGTGAACTATATGATTTTATATTATGCGGCTACAAGCTACAAAGTTCAGTGTAACTTTATGAACTCACTTATTGTTATTTTCATAGAGCTTCAAGTAGCAGTAAAGACATTCATTTCCTTGAGGTTAACCGGATCCTCTCTGTCAGCATATCTTGTAGTAGAAGCAAACGAAATTATGTAGATGCAGGTCGAGCTTTGTCAATTGCATCCATATGTCGTGGAGTTAAAGAAGGGACGTCTTCGTGTCGCCAATACATTAAGCCATCTCTTAAAACTTGTGCATGTTGCCATGTGGTTTTTCTCAATGGCGTTTCGGTTGCTATAACTTAGCTACGGCACATTAATTCAAACTATCTACGCTGCTCGAATGTTGATCTCACCTCTTATGGCCTCTTGTATGAGTACCTTCAGTTGTAACAAGCATGGTTACGTTTTGGAAGCAGTTTAGTGTAGAGAATGCTGCCAGAAGTTGTACTTTTTATTCATGCACGGTTCATTTAATCTATATAAAATTCCTTATTCTATTCATTTCTGAGTAGACATAACGTAATGATGCGACACTTTTTTTCCTTTTTAAGAGAATTTAAAGATAGAATAAGAACGTTTGCCCAACTGATACCGTCGACTCAGTGGGACGAGCTACTTAACGGACTATTACGTAAGTCACTAATTCATTGCTTTAATGATTGAAACGGGTAGTAGGAATATTGACATGCCAAAACTTACATTCCGAAATGTAGCATTGTTGTCCCATTCTCTTTTGTGAAAAGGTGAACCGTTGCCAAACCGACATTGCGATCTTTGTGTTACGACATGAAGAAGTGATTCAGTGCTTATTGTGTCAATTGGTTTTCAGTCTTATTAAACGATGTATACTCAGCTAGAATTAGACGCATGAAAGACCTTTCTTATCCCACCCCATGTAGGTTTCACGACATGATAATGCGCATAATGTACTTAGAAGGTATCGTATTTAAGTAGGAAAACCAGCTAAATCGACGTTTTAGGATAGAATTGGATTCCCGCTGTTTCTGTATTCGTTGTGTCTTTCTATTTATATAACTTTAATCTGCCATTTCGCAATTTCAATTATTCGCATCGTTGGCAAAGCAGGTATTATCTCGAAGTAGATAATTTGTGATGCTCCTGGAAGAGTAGAAGAGGATAGATAGGAAAGGTGTGCCTTACATGCGATACTCAAGTTGTTTTTATGCACTAAAGAAAATATCATCGTGGTAAAATAATATTTTACAGGACTTTCTCAATACATAATTTCGCTTTACAACCTAAAAATAGTACCATTGGATTGGTGCTTCCTTTTAGTTTATTAAAAGAACTCTGTAACGTGAATCAGAGACACTTTGAATTGTCGGTGACTTTACGAGGAAATGTGTACGACATCTAAACGTTATCAAACGTGGGCGTGATGGCATTACGAAGAAAGTTCAGATTTTTAAAATTCGAAATTCATATACAATTTTCTGCTCCTGATGGAGGCTTATAGATGGCAGAGAAGGAAAAAAATCATGAACTAAATAGTTATTAATAAAAATTGCTACAGTATCAAAAATTGTGTCTAGATGTTATCGTGACGGATTTATCATGTTACTTCACCGGAATAATACTATCATGTTTATAGAGAATTGCCATACAATGATAATATATGAATCCGATAATGCTACAAAGAAAAATAGATGAAATCAGGTCATTCTGTACGCTAGCATTTGCTATCTGAATACGTCTGACATCCATTATGTTGAAGTAACAAAATGACCTTGAACACTGAAGACGGTGCCACATGAATATCTGGTCAGAGGTGTTACATTAAGCTTCATTTTTTGCCTTACGTTTAGATATGGATATGGTAGTTACTATATAAGCACTAATTTATTTCTATTCGTGATCGCTCATCCTCTACCAACCCCAGCGCCACACCCCACCCCTCGATAAGCGTGGCTGTTTACAAGACTGCTGTATCATAGCATAAAGTAGCGAATGTATAAAACAATACAACAGATATGATGAAATTGCAGGTACTTTTATGACAGAGAGGCGAACTAAGGGCCTTCCCAAGTACACCCTGTTGGTCCGAAATACTAGATTATAGCCTCACCACTAAGGCCGTACTGTCCTCAATCGAAAAACATAGTTTGTTTGCTACTTTAGGAATCTTCTTATAGTTTGTGTGCTATATTATGTATCTTCTTGTAGTTGTGTGCTACTTTATGTATCTTCTGATAGTTGTGTGCTACTTTATGTATCTTCTTATAGTTTGTGTGCTACTTTATGTATCTTCTTATAGTTTGTGTGCTACTTTATGTATCTTCTTATAGTTTGTGTGCCACTTTATGTATCTTCTTATAGTTTGTGTGCTACTTTATGCATCGTGTCTAACTTTCATTCAGTAGGTAAATTTATACTTGCATAACGTTGCGATTTAAAACCACTCTGGTTCGACGATACTTATTGCACAGAAAAGAGAAGGAACAAAATTCTTTCATTTCAACTGTATGTATGTATAGTACCATAATATACATCATCTTTTAGTATTTTGTAAATAATTTGAACTTTCATGGGCACGTCCGACTTTCATCAAATTCATGTGAAGATCTGTGTTTGTTCAGTTTCATTATAAATTATTGTCTATCACAGGGGAAAAGGAATTGAAACTGCGGTTAAAAGATCTCGTAAAATACAGAAGGAATGGCATAAAGAAACTCGCAGGTACCGGCGTTATTATTAGCTTTACAAGCATTATCGAGTCTTCCCATATAATTACGATATATATAAATCAGACGTCGCTAAAAATAGACGACAGGGATATGAACAGGGCATTCTGTACGCCCACTGTTGTTACCTGTCTGGGCTGCAAGTGGTTAAGTGTCAATTGCTATATTAATGTGATGTTATTTCAATGATATCCTTCCAAAAGGCATCTGTTTTGGTACAATAAGGTCTTGCTTAACCTGTCAGCCAACTATGAAACAACCCGTGTGAATTACGAACTAGTGTGTTGTGATGTGATGGACCCAAATGAGATTCGTGTCTGTGGATACGAAATAGTGTGAATTGGAAACATTTCTGGATAAAATAGTGGTACATTTGAAAGCTACAGACGGTAAGATGTCAGCTGATGGTACCGTTGACAAGGTATTGGGCGGAACACCACCCGCGGGCGGTACCTGTACTAATGCATTCGCCATAGGAACAACTTGCTTGGACGGTATTGGAAATACAACGCCAACTGATTTACATACAGTGACTGCGTCAACCGCAGGTTTTGAAGATGTCACCAATACCATGGTCGGCCTGCATATGGAGTTCTATCTGGGTTGGGCGAGTCTTACTTCTGTCACTGGGTATCAGCAGTCTGAGCGTGATCATTTTGATGAAGATGGAACCGGCGTGAATGCGAGTATTCTTGAGACGATGTTTTTCGATGAATACGATGGCTGGAGCCAGGAAATACGCTTGGCATCGCAATCTGACGGTAAGTTCAACTGGATCCTGGGTGGATATTATTCTACCGGTGATTTGGAATCATTGAGATCATTTAATCTGCCGATATTTGCCTTTGCACGCGCGCGATTTGTTGAAACCAGCACCGATGTGTCTGCGATATTCGCGGATGGAACCTATGATTTGACGGATACTGTCACCGTGACTGCCGGCGTAAGGTTGACACACGACGAACGCACGTTTCAATTTGAAAGTCTGATTGTTCCGGCT
This sequence comes from Carybdea cf. marsupialis auct. non (Linnaeus, 1758), assembly GCA_010016065.2. Taxonomy (NCBI): domain Eukaryota; kingdom Metazoa; phylum Cnidaria; class Cubozoa; order Carybdeida; family Carybdeidae; genus Carybdea; species Carybdea cf. marsupialis auct. non (Linnaeus, 1758). Next base: position 39,655 of record JAAAKL020000583.1, read on the forward strand.
GGATTTCCGTCTGGGACGGTCGTCGATGGTGAGTTTGCCCGTGCCAATCTTCCTATTCCTGCAGTGCCGGTAACCAATCGCAAAGAA
>JAAAKL020000584.1:0-39736 GCA_010016065.2 Carybdea cf. marsupialis auct. non (Linnaeus, 1758)
GGTGGCGCAAACGCTCGCGAATCACAGCTCCCTCGAGTCCCTCGGATCCTTCGGACGTCTTGGTGTTGTAGCTGAAGATCAGAGGGATCGGAGTTTCAGCGGTGCCCAAGCCCGCCGACCGAGCTTCGTCGATCAACGTCGGTGCGACCCCGGCATAGCGGTGGAGGTCGTCGAGCAGCAGGAGCAGGCGATGCTCTTGGCCGGTCGCCGCCGCGACCTCGTCAAGGAGTCCTCGTACATCGTCGACCCACACCGGCCGCAGGTCTGAGTCGTAGTTGAGATCGGGTAATCGCTCGACGCCTGAGTTCGGATCGTGGCTATCGATCAGCCGCTTCTTGAGCTTCTTCTTCTGGACGATGAGCTGCACCCGGTTGTCATGCTTCGGATCGATCTCGGCGAGAGCGAACGCGAGGTCGTAGATATTCGACCAGCCGGCCGCCGTGCCGAGAAAGATCTCGCGCGCCTGATCGAGAGCATCGCTCAGCAGCAGCCCGAACTCGAGGAGATCGGCGGGCGGTTGGAAACCGTCGTGGCTGCGCACGATCACAGGCACGAAATGTTCATAGATCGAGCGCGCGGCGATCTCCTCCAGGAGCCGGGTTTTGCCCACCCCACCCTGGGTGTCTTGGACCTCGAAAGCGTAGACCTGGGAGCCCGCGCCCGGCGCTTCACCGCGGCGCAGGATTTCTTCGACGACCTGCATCTTCTCGTAGCGGTCGCACAGGATGTCGGGGAAGGTGCCGACCTTGCGGTAGGCGTTGGCGGCCTGCCAGAGATCGCGCCCGGCTGCTGCTGCTGGCAGGATCGCTGGCACCCCCGCCGCGCGGTAGAGGACCGGTCGGGTCCACTCCACCGAGTCCTCGCTGTCGTCGTACTCGAGCAGCGCCGCGCGTCGTCCCTGGGCGGTGGCGTCGGCCACCGAGCTGCCGTTGACGAGCGCTTGGTAGAAGCGCAGAGCGAAGATGCGACAGGCGCGATCGGCGACTCGACCGGCCATGCCGACAGCCATCGCGACCCCGCCTTCGACCAGCCGGGCAGCGAAGGACTGGTAGGCTTCGCTTTCGTCGGCCTGACGCTCCTGGTTGCTGGTGTCGGCCGTGTGACAAGCATTGAGCACCACAACCGGTGGCAGCCAGCCGTTGTCGCCCAGTAGCGTCAGCAGACGGTCGGCGGTGCAGTAGTCGGGCAGGTCGCTCTTCTTGCTGTCGGCGTCGCCTTCATCTTCACGCTTGGTGAGCAGGATCCGGCAGCCCTCGCCGGCGGCGTCGAGCTCGCCGTGGCACACGAAGTGGACCACCGACGGCCGCACCCTGGCGGTGGCTTCCTGTAGCTCGTCCCAGGTCGCTTCGCCGAGGTAGGTGATCGCCAGGTCCGCCCCCCGGAAGCTCTGGTAGGTCGGGTTGGTGGGAATCCGCAGGCGCTGCAATAGGCCCAGGAGCTCCGCCCCCGGTCGCAGCATCTTGTCGATCTGACGGCCGACGACGAAGAGCACCCGAAGCGGTCGCGGCAGCTCCGCTAGGGGCTCCCGAACCACGATCGGCTGTACCCGTCGGGTGATCGCGACCTTGCGTTGAGAGTGGGCGGCGAGCGCTCGCGCCGCGCCGCCCGGCAGCGGGTAAAAGCTCATCTCCCAAGGTAGACGGCGCAGGTCGACGTCGTCGGCGTCGATCTGAATCTCGATCGTCTCACCGGCGGGGGTTGCGGCTTCGATCGCCGCGAAGTGAGGCCCGAGCAGAACGACGCCGAGGTAGCGGCCCAGCGCTTCGATCTCGCTCTTCTCGGCGTCGTCGAGCAGCACACGGCGATAGAGGCGAGCGATGTGTCGCCCCTCGCGATCGGTGCACAGCTGCTCGTGGCTCTGGCCTTGCCATAGGTGGTTCTCGCCGGCGGGCGGTAGGGGAAAGCCCTGGCGCGGCTCGGCGCAGCGCTCGAGGGATCGATCGGCGAAGGCAAGCAGGGGACGGTCGGGGCAGGAGATCGCAACCCGCCAGCCGTTGTCGTGATGTTGGGTCGTCACCCGGCAGTGCATCGAATCAGTGTCTATGAAATAGCGCCCGTCGAGCAAATAGAAGGACTTGAAATCGGTTGTCCCGCTGGGCTGAGGATCATCATAGCTCCTCGTCATCCGCGCGACGCAGGAGTCTGGCGAGGGCGTGGCCGGCGTCGGGACGTGGGGCTGCGGCCGGCGGGCCGACGGAGCGAACCCCGGGCATGGCGGCCATCGACATCGCCTGAAAGGATGCGTGTCGCAGAGCGGCGACCTGCGGCACGGAGAGATCGGTGGCGGCTCCGGCAAAGAACAAACGATGCCAGGCATGGGCACAGCCAGCCGCCACCACGCGGGCGCTATAGAGCTTGTTGCGCGGCGGCGCCGGCCCCTGATCGCGCAGGTGCCTGGACCACTGTGCGACCTGCCCATTGTCGCCGTAATGTTGGCTCCGGAAAGAAAGAAAGTCCGCCAGTGAACCGATCCCGGAAGGCAGCGGCTGGGTCACTGCCTGCACCACTTTGGCAAGGTAGTCGAGGTCGCGGACCGCCGGCGAATCCCCGGCGATATCCAGCGGCCGGAGGTCAAGGGACCGGAGCATCGCGGTTCCCTGCAGCCCGTGATGGTCGGCGAGCGCCGCCATCAGCGCCAGGCGGACCAGCGGTGGCGGATAACGGTTCTGACGCTCGCGCATGAAAGTCGCTTCGCCGATCAGGAACTGGGCCATTGCCCAAATGGCCCACTGCCCCATGGTCAGGATCGAGTACCAATCGGCGAAGATCTCGTCGGCCCAACGGCTCCAGGCCTGGCGATCCTCGTCGCTGCCGCCGGCGGCCACGACGGCCTCTTCGATCCCCTGACGGAAGGCGGCGACGTAGGCGAACTCTCCGGCCACCAGGGGCTGGATGAAGTGACCGGTCTCGTGGCCGATGAACACCAGGGCCCAGGGACTACGTAGCGCGGTGATCGGGATTTTGAGTAGCGGGATCGGCGCTTCGAAGACTTTGTCGACCAGCGTTTGCTCCCGGGCGCGCCGCTTGAGCGTTCGACCTGCTTGATCGCGGCGCAGCGCCGATGGCGAGTGGTCAGCTTCGATGTAGGGCAGGGGCGCCGGTTCTTGAATGTGCTCGGTCTCAGGGTTCTGAAAGAAGGGGTGGAAGCAACTCCACACGACCTCGTCAGCCGCCGCCAATGCCTCGCGATAGCGCTGATCGCGGCGTTGATCGAACTTATCGCGAAAGTAATACCAGACTCGCCACAGCCAGACGGTTTGGCGTTCGGCCACCGCGCAGCGGTCGTAGACTTGGCCACGGCTGGTCGCCGGTGATACGTCGAGATTTTCTAAGTCGTTGAGGATGATGCCGGCGGCTCCGGCGACCTCGTCGTGAATGGCATTGAGCTGAGAACGGTACTGACCGCGGGGTGAGCCGTCCGAGTGAACGTCTTCGCCGGTGCGTCGGGCGTACCATTCCTCGAGGTCCTGCCGGAGGCGCCTGACTTCCTCCAGGGCCTGGTAGCGGCGGGCTCTCTTAGCGCTCATTCTGGGCCCTCATGCAATCCAAGTGAAGGGAGCTTGCGCCGTGATCTTAGTACACTGCCAGCAGCGAGGCCGGTCAGCCGCTGTCGGTTGGCAAGTCGCGTTCGAAGCTCGGTCGATTCTTCTTGAGATTCGACGTTCCTAGCCACCGATGCGGGCTTCGCCGTCTGAGGCGAAGCCTCGCCAACCGATAGCTTCGCCGGAGAGAACGACATACGATGGCTCCGTCGGCAGCAAGAACACTAGGAGAAGGACATGAAGACGGCTGAGAATGATCGGGATGCCGAGCGAATCGCAGCGGAAATTGCGAGTGATGACAGTCCGGTCGGCATCGACGCGAAGAAAACCCACATCATGATCTTGCTGGCCCTGGAGCGCCTGGAGAGCAAGCTGTCGGCCGTTGAGCAGCGCCTGGCAGCTCTGGAGCAACGAAAGTGACTCTGGCTTGGATCGGCGCTCTTTCGATCGGGCTGGCGCTGGGACTTTTGGGCTCCGGCGGCTCGATTCTGACGGTGCCGGTCCTGATCTACTGGATCGGTCAGGGTGAAAAGACCGCCATCGCAGGCTCGCTGTTCATTGTCGGCACCATCGCCGCTGCCGGCGGAGCTCAGTTCGCGGTTTGGCGGCGGGTGAGCTGGCGCAGCGTCGTCCTCTTCGGATTGCCGGGCATGGCCGGCACCTTCGCCGGGGCGTGGCTGGGTGGCTTGGTTTCCGGAGTCGTCCAGCTGGCGGTCTTCGCCATCGTCATGCTGCTGGCGGCCGGCTTGATGTTTCGTCCGCTGGCTGCCACCTCCGTGGCAGGCCCGGCTCGTGAAGCTTGGAAGGTCGCAGTGGATGGGCTCGCCGTCGGCGTTCTCACCGGTTTTGTCGGAGTCGGAGGCGGCTTCTTGATCGTACCGGCGTTGGTGCTGCTCGGCGGATTGCCCATGCACCTGGCCATTGGCACCAGTCTGGTGATCATCGCTCTCAAATCGTGGACCGGATTTCTGAAGTATGTCGAAGTCCTCGATCGTCTCGAGCTGTCGCTGGACTGGAACGTCCTGCTGATCGTCGCGGGAGTTGGAATCGTGGGCAGCTTCGTCGGCAGGTCGATCGGCAGTCGCATTCCGCAGGACAAGCTTCAGCGTCTGTTCGCGATTTTCCTGGTCGCGATCGGGCTACTGATCCTGAGACAGACGGTTCCGAAGATCCTTTGATGGGGCGAGTGCTGATAGACGGCGACTTTAGCCGTCGCCGCACAGCACCCGGCAGTCTTCGACGAACGCCGGGGCGTAGTTGTAGCCGGATCGGGTCAACTGTTTGACGTCGCTGCCATCCGCGCGCATCCAGTAGATGTGCTGGTTCTGCTTCTTGTCGCCCCGCTCAAAGACGATGGCGGCGCCGTCCGGGGACCACCGCGGGCGAATGTCGAGCAGCGGGTGTTTCGTCAGCTGCTGTGGATCCGATCCGTCCATCGCCGACGAGAAGACGTCGGAATTGCCTCCCGAGTCGCTGTAGAAGAGCAAGCGGTCGCCCGAGGGGGACGGTTGAGGCATGAAGATGTTGATGTTGCCGGTGGTCAGAACCTTTCGATTCGAGCCGTCGGCATCGATCACCGCGGCCTGATAGACGCCATTCACCTCGGATGAGAAGTAGATCTTGCCGTCTCGATGCCAGTGAGGCAGGGTGTCGTCGCCGGCTCGGCGGGTCAAGTTGCGGACCTTGGAGCCGTCTCGTTCCATGACATAAATCTCGGAGTTGCCGTCGCGGGAAGAGACAAAAGCGATGCGTGAGCCGTCCGGCGACCAGCACGGTGCGTACTCGGCGCTTCCGGAATCGGTCAGCTGCTGAAAGCGCTTCTCTTGCAGGTCCATTCGCCAGATCTTCCACCAGCCGACCCGTTCGGAGGTGAACACCATCTGCTGACCGTCCGGGGAGATCTGCGGGCTGCTGTCTTTCCGTCGATGATCGGTGACTCGTCTGATCTCACCCTCTGGTGAGATCAGGTAAATGTCGTCGACGTTGTTCTTCTGTTTCGTGAACACGATCGGGGCGTCGATCGCCTGAGCGTCGCCACAGGCCATGGCAGAGATCAACAGCATCGGGCCTATCTTTCGCAGCATCTCAGTTCCTCCGGAGTTGGACGGCAACCGCCTCCACAGATACTCAGGGCGGCGGGAAAGGTTGCCTGTCGAAGCAGGATCGAGACGGACTGCCGTTTAAAAGACTGCTTGCATCTCCTCTCGATAGCTCTTAAAACAAGCAGGTGGGCTGGGCCGTGCAGCCCGAAGGCCGCGATTGGCCGTGAACCCTTGGGAGAGCTAGATGGAACATTACTGGGCGATCTTCATCAACGGATACCAGAGCTACGCGCGTTACTTGTGGAGCGAGCTGACGCACTTCCATCCGAAGAACTATCTGCTGTGGCTGGTCGGCATCTCGCTCTTCTTCTTCGTGCTCGAGTTGGTCAAACCGTGGCGTGAGGATCAGGCGAAGTTCCGCCAGGATTTCTGGCTGGACGCCTTCTACATGTTTTTCAACTTCTTCCTCTTCTCACTCATCATCTACAACGCGGCATCCGACGTGGTCGTCAATCTGTTCAACGATTTTTTGGCGTCCTTCGGGGTCCGCAATCTGGTCGCGATCGAGCTTGGCAGCTGGCCCGCCTGGGCGCAGTTGTTGACCCTCTTCTTGGTTCGCGATTTTGTGCAGTGGAACACTCATCGCCTGCTGCACCGAGTGCCCTTCCTCTGGCAATTCCACAAGGTTCACCACTCCGTGCAGCAGATGGGATTCGCTGCCCATCTGCGTTACCACTGGATGGAGAACGTGGTCTATCGAGCGCTCGAGTATGTGCCGTTGGCGATGATCGGTTTCGGCATCGACGACTTTTTCATCGTCCACATCTTCACCCTTGCCGTCGGCCACTTCAATCACTCAAACCTGCGGATCCCACTGGGGCCCTTGAAGTACGTCTTCAACAATCCCCAGATGCACATCTGGCACCATGCCAAGGGCCTCCCGGACGACCGGCCCTACGGCATGAACTACGGTCTGACTCTCAGCCTTTGGGATTATCTCTTCGGGACAGCTTATGTGCCGTCAGACGGCCGGGACATCGAGCTGGGTTTTGAGGGGGACGAACGGTTCCCGAAGACGTTTCTCGGTCAGATTCGAGTTGGGGTAATCCCTCGATCTCGGCCTTGAGATTCTGGACTTGGAGACTTCAGTTCGTCGGATTTGGGCCGTTAAGAACTTCGACCAACTCTGCGTAGAAGTATTGGATCCACAATAGTTGGCATTGCTGACCGTTTTCGTCTTGCTGCTGATGCCGGGGATCCGCTTCTTCGTGAACAGCCGCGGGTCGTTGTCGAGTTGCTTGGGATCCACCATGTCGACGTTGAACGGTGGATTGGCCATCACGAAATCGCACCGGCCCGCAAGATCCGACCAACAATCGTAGAACGTGTTGCCCTGTTGGATGTCGCCTTCAAGGCCGTGGACGGCGAGATTCATGCGCGCCAGGCGCGTATTGGTGTCGGATTTTTCGCGGCCGTGAAAAGTGGCCGCCGCAGCCACATTGCGGCCGGTATCGGCAATGGCGTAGGCAGCCTGCACGAACATGCCGCCGCTGCCGCATGCCGGGTCGAGAATAGTGCCGTGAGTCGGCTCGATGAAGCCGACGATAGTGCGCACGATCGACGGCGGTGTGAAGTACTCGCCGCCCTCCTGGGCACCACTCATGGCGAATTTGTTCAGGAACTACTCATAAATCCGGCCAAAGAGATCGTCGCTCGTCGAGCTGCGCAGCTCGTCGCTATTGAAGATCCGTACCAGTTCGACAAGCAGGGTCTTCTCAAACTTGGCGTATGCCTTCGGTAGCACGCCAGCGAGTTGGTCGCGCACCTGCTCCTCGATAAGCTCCATCGCTTTGTTGATGGCAGCGCCCAGATTCTCACAGTCGGGTAAAGACACGAGATGGTCGTAGTGTGCCTCTGTTGGCAGCAAGATCGCCGCCTCACTTTCGAAGTCGCGTGGGACGATTTTGCGTGTTCGGCCGCCGCGACTCGGCAAGCTAGCTCGGATCTTCGCTTGGACTGCCTCGAAGCGATTCGTGGCGTGCCGCAGGAAGATCAATCCGAGCACCGGCATCGAGTATTCCGAGGCATTCAGCTTGGAATTTGCTCGGAGCTGGTCCGCTGCCTCCCACAGGGAAGACTCGATCTGCTTTAACTTTGCTGGACCCATTGATCTCCCTCTGCCTCCAGAATTCGATTCCCATCACACATATCCATCAAGCAACGGTGGCAGGTCTCTTGCCCCATGAAGCACCCGGATCACCGAGATCCCTTGGCTTTCAAGCTGATAGAAGATCAGGATCTTGGGAAAGCCTTCGACTCTCCAAACGCGGAGTTCTCTCTTGGTTTCAACCCGGACACTCCTCCAAAGACGCCCTTTCTTGGGCATGACGACCAGACTTGCTGCGGTCTTTTCGGCGGCCGCGAGAAAGCGTTCCGCGACGGTAGGTGAAGCATTGACGGCTAGGTAGGAGGCCTGATCGATCAGGTCTTGGCGGGCACGAGGATAGAATCGTGCTTCGGCCGTCACCCGCCGGGTTCCTGCTTCTTCGCTACTCGCGCTAAAACCTGTTCCCGAATCTCTTGCCAGTCGTTGGGCGTCAAGGGGACGGGGCGACCGCTCTCGAGACCATCTAGCAACAGCGCATCGACCTGTTTGCGGGCTTTAGATTCTTGGTCATGCCGAATCAGGTCTCGGACGTATTCGCTGTGATTGTGGTAGCTGCCACCGCGCACTTGTTCATCGACGAAGGAGCGCATCTCGTCAGAAAGGGAGACATGCAGTGAAGCCATGGTCGTTACCTCCGTGAGGATCATGGCCTGTCTGTTGATTGATGTCAACAAATGACAGTTCTTTGTCGTCGGGCTGCAAGCAAGATTCACCCTGCACCTCGGCTAACCTCGGAATGATCTCTTCGGGAAGGTGTATCTGCCGTTGGACTGGCGCGAGGCCGTACGGATCGATCTGAGAACTCATCCAGGGCGGTCGACGTCGCATCGCTCGATCCGGGATCTCATCCGGAGTCTTCGACTTTGCAGGAAACGATCCGGGATCTCATCCAGGCTTGTTGGGCGGCGCAGGATCGATCCGAGATCTTATCCTGAGCTCTCGACGTGGCACAGAGCGATCTGAGATCTCATCCAGGCTTGTTGGGCGTTGATTGGATTGATCTGAAATCTCATCGGGGGTTTCCGAAGTTGCAAGAGCCGATCTGGGATCTCATCCAGGATTTTCGAAGTTGCAAGAATCGATCTGAGACCTCATCCGGACCTTTTTCGACGCCGCACGGTCGAGGATGAGGCTCAACGGGCCTTTTTTGACGTCGCATCCTCGAGGATGAGGCTCATCGAGCCTTTTTCGACGTCGCAAGAATCGAAGATGACGCCTGGGAAGGCTTGTCGGACGTCGCAGGAATCGCGGATGACGTCTGGGAACGCTTTTGGAAGTTGCAAGAATCGCGGATGACGTCTGGGAACGCTTGTTGAGGTTGCCAGAATCGAGGATGACGTCTGGCAAGGCTCTTGGAAATTGCCATCCTCTAGGATGAGGTCAGAGCTGCGGTATGGCAAACTCAGGCAATGCAGGAAGACTTGCTACGTTGCCATACCCTCCGGGATGGGCTTTGCCGGCTCTTGGAGCACAGTTCTTGTCAATAGAGCGCCGTCCCTAGCCATAGCACCGAAAAGCTGTACATCACCGCGTCCCTCGGCTATTCTCGTAGATGGCCACCCGCCGAATGGCCGTCCAGCTTGATGCTGGAAGGTTCTTTTGATGTTTTGACAGTTCGAGGAGGTCCGCAAGATGCCATCCTTATGCTCTGCGCGGCGGCGCCAGTTCGTCGTTTGTTGCCTTCTCTCAATCGGAATCCTCTCTTTTGCCGACGAAGCGCGCGCCGGCGCGGGCCTCCTCAAGGCCCTGAAGGAGATCGCCGAGGCGGGCGCCAAGAACGCTGACTTGGCCCGGCACGCGGACCGATTCAGCCAGATTTCGGCGCGGGTCTCGAACGAGGTTTATTTCCTCACGAAGAGCGAGGGAAAGCTAGAGATTCAGTTGTGGTCGGGCGGCAAGGCCGTCGACGGCATGGCCTTGGCTCCGGAGCAAATCAGCGACGTCCTGCAAGCGGTCGGGGACTTCAAAGTCTTCATCTCGAAAGACAATCTCCTCGACTACGAAGCCGCCCTCCTGAAGGTCAGCGAGGACACGCCTCTGGATCTCCACGTCATGCTGGAGAATGGCAGGACCTTGCCCCTGCGCCTGCGGCGGCTGGAGGGCAGGCCATCCTTGGCGATCCAAGCGAGCGACAATCTGTCCTATTCCTTGAAGGCATGGGCGAAGCGCTCCTTGCTTCAGAGGCGGGTCATGCCGGAGCTGGGGGCCAGAACGCAGGTTATCGTGATGGCCCCCGAGACCGACACGCTCCAACGTCAAGCCTTCAGGACTCAGCTCGGAAAAAGAGTTTCCTTCGTAGGTTCCGAGCGCGCCTTGCGCGATGAGCTCAAGAATCTCGATCGACAGCTGGCGATCCTGGTGGGACACGTCGAGGGCACGGACTTTTTCCTCAAATCCCCGGCCGGCGATCCGCAAATCCGGATCCCGATCGCCGACGTTCACGCCGCGATCGACGATAGCGAGTCGATCGGCCTCCTGCTCGGTTGCGAAGTCGGATGCAAGACGGCGTTCACCGGGCCTGACGTCGATATCGACGCCCTCGACGTGACCACGGGCCTTCGCTCAGGCATGTCCGAGCCAACGCCGGAAGATTTTCTGGAAACCCTCGGCCACCAGATCGGGGCCTTGCACGTCGACGAAGACTTCTCAGGTCGCTTGCAAGCCGTTTCCGCGGAGAGTGCCAAGCAAGAAGACCGAATGATTGCCAGGACGGCGGGCGCCGCGGGGGTCACCGTGTTGGTCTCAGAATCCAAGGAGATGTCGAGACGAGTCCTGCTCCCGAGACATCTGCCCGTCTTCTACACTCCCTCGGTCTTTGCGGGTCTTTATCTCCTGATCTTTCTCTTTGGATGGCCGATTCTGATGGTTGTTTATCTATTCCTGGGCGATTCGATCGGTGAAGTGATCTCGTCCGTCTGGGATATCTATCACTCGATTTCGTCGAGCTCGATTTCTGCTTGGCCGGATCGATTCGATCGCAAGCTCTTCGTGGTATTTTTCGGTCCTCATTTGATCTTCTTTTCCCTCTGGCTTGCGATGTTTGCGATCCCCCTATTGATTCTTATGAGGATCGTCTCAAAAGTTCGGTCCGCTCCTTACCCCAAGCATGTGTCGTACAAGATCCGCTGGTTTCCTTTCTACATCATCTTTCTCTTCGCTCGGTTGATCAAGGTTGCCTTCATGAAGGTTGGAGTGCTAAATGCAGGAAATCCAGAACCTGGTCCCGTTGTTTGACGTCATCCGGCAACACAATCCGTCTTTTTCTGCGGACCTGGCTGCAGATCACCCTAGCCTGGCGGACGTCGCTGGAGGCGCGCGCCGGTTAGGGGAGCCGGAGCTTCCCGCGGGGGAAAGCGACCCGCTGGAGCTTTATCTGGAAGTTGCGGCCGAGGCCGCGTCAGGCGTTCGAGCTCACGTCGACGTGATCGAAGCCGAGATCTTGCGAAAGCTGAGAATTCTCGGCCGTATCCGAATGGTTGGCGGAGTCTTGACGGCGCTCGCCTCGACGATTGTGCTTGGCTCGATTTTCATGAGAAATCAGACATTGCAGGTCGGCAGCGCGGTGATCGCTTTCTTGAGCTCGCTGCTGACCCTCTTCGGTGGCTATGTCGAGAGCTTCTCAGGTGGCGAGAGCTCGATTTCCCGCGCCAAAGAAGATCACCTCCTGATCATCGAAAAGCTTGCCCAGGCCAATGCGACCTGGCTCATGGCGAAAGCTCAACAAGAGTCCGAAAAAGCCCTCGAGAGCCTGAATCTGTTCAACGATGTGGCCGGCAGATGCCTGGTGACCGGAGCCCGTCTCGGCATCAAGACCCATCGGTAGTCCTGAGAAGAGGCTCTGATCGGGGATCTACCGGTCAGGAATCGCCTTTCGGGTTGGTAGGCGCCGCGTCTCTTCGAGGAGTCACGTGGTTTGAGATCTACGCCCAACCGACGAAGCCTTTCAAGAAGTGCCAACGGCACTGCCAATCCCAGAGGTCGAGCGGTGGGCCTTCCGGGCGACGACGCCAGGCCAAACGCAGCAAGGTGCGTGCACCGACCAGGGTCGGTTGCAGCACCATCGGCCAGAACAACGCCGAGTGCAAACGGACCGCGTAACGGGCCGCTCGCCCGGCGCGCTGCTGGCGCTTTAAGAAAGGGGCCATGGACCCGTAGTGATGGCGATGCCAGCAGACGGCACGCGGGCAGTAGATCGCGTGACGATCCTTCGCTCGCCAACGATAGGCGAGCTCGGTGTCTTCGCCGCAGGCGTTGGGAAATCCTTCGTCGAAAGGTTCGTCGACAAACCAGCGCCTCGGTGCGGAAAAGTTCGAGCCCAGAACAGCGGTGAAGGGGATTGGCTGGCCGTCCTCAAGACCGACGAAGTAGAACTGCGGACCCGCGGGCGCCAGAAAGCGCATGACGTCGGTCGTTGGATAGTCGGGATCCCAGTCGATGCGTCCCTGAACGCCACGGTCGACCTCGTCGGCCTCAAGGTGGGCGGCGAGGGTACCGGGAGCTGGCCAGGTGTCGTCGCCGAGTAAGAGGATGCGATCCGCCTCGGCCTGACGGATGGCGAAGTTGCGGGCCGTTGCTGGGCCTTGGGGTGGCCGTGCCCACCAGCGCAAGCGAAAAGTCTCAGGTGTGGTCTGCGCGAGCAGGTCCGGCGTGCCGTCACCCGAACCGTCATCGACCACCAGGACCTCGAAGTCGAAGGTCGAGCTCTCCTGAGCGTCGAGCGCGGCCAGCGTTGCGCTCAGCACTTGCCGACGATCACGGGTCGGAATGATGACGGAAAGAGAGGGTTGTGGGCTCATACGCGGCCAAGAATGATACCGCTTGCCGCCGTCCGTGCAGCGATCCCTTCCATCGTTCCCGTGGAGATCATAGAATCCCGGCCGTCCGGTCCTCAAGTCGGGCGGTCGGGGACCTCCCGAAGGGGAGCTCACGGAACACCTTAGCCGTGAGACCGTATGGATCTCCGTGGCACATGCCGTCCCGGCCTTCTTCTTCGTGCCGCGTTTCAATCTCTCTCATGATTCAGCTGACAGCCACTGGGGAGCTCGAGGGCGTCAAACTCGGCAAGCTCATCGGGTTCCGGGTCGAGAAAGAGGATCCGGAGATCGAAGTCCGGTTCTTCCTCTGCCATCGACCGGTTTTATATACGCGCCCCCTGCGCGACTGGGACACCGAGCCCGATTTCCTGGTGTTTCCGGAAGCGCCTGGAAAGTACACCCTGGCGGCCGAGTGGCGGTCGCCCGATGGCCGCAGCGGTTGGCAGCGGATCGACTTTTCGGTCAAAGCGCCGCGGGTCTCCAGCTCCGAACCGAGCAAGATCGAGGTCAATCAGGAAACCACCCTGTGGATTCCGAACGACTGGGAAGCCGGGGTATTTAAGGAGGCGGAAAAAGCGCCGCTCGAGCTGCTCGAATCTTTGATCCGCCCAGGCTCGGCGGTCTATGACATCGGCGCCAACGTCGGCGTTTACTCGGCGCGCATGGCGCGGCTCGCCGGGCCCCAAGGTCGGGTGGTCTGCATCGAAGCGAATCCGATCTGCGTCCAATATCTGCGCACCAACATTCTGCTCGCCGAGCTGTCCAACGTCGACATCCTGCCGGTCGCCGTGCTGCACAAGACCGGCGAGACCCGATTCACCGTCAACTATGGCAATTCCAACCTCGGCCTGTCCGAGGAGTCGGGGCATTACAACGTCAAGCTCGGGCACGAAGTCCTGGTGCCCTGCTTTCAGCTGGACGAGTTGATCGGGCGTTACGACCTGCGGGCGCCGGACGTCATCAAGCTGGACGTCGAGGGCGTCGAGCATCTGGCGGTGCTCGGCATGCATCAGACCCTGAAACGGCACCGGCCCGTCCTGATGATCGAGATGCATGGGGTCGACTGCGCGGCCGCTACCCTCGAGATCCTCGACCGCCATAGCTACCGCTATCGCGATCCGGCGACCGGTGAGGATTATCCCGGCATTCAGGTGTTGCGAGAGCGCTTCACCGGTGCCGTCTTCCAATTGCTGGCGTTGCCCTAGCAGAGATCGGCGCGAGGTTATGGTGGAGCGAGAAACCGCGACTCGGGCGACCCTGTCGGACGACTGGCGGAAACGCCAGAAGCAGATCGACTGGATGCACGCACCGTTGATGCCGGAGTACGTCAACCAGCTGGTCGCTGGCTTCGACCTGAATACTGGCGGTCATTGGGCTCTCTATGCCCGCGATCGTCACCTGCTGCCGCTGGTCGCCCGTCGGGCGGCCAACCGTGGCGCGGATCCCTCGCCGGAGGCTGCTGCGGGCGCTGGCGTCCCCTGGGTCGATGGGGAAGGGCTGTCGATGTTGTCTTTAGCGTGCGGCAGCGGGCATGTCGAAGAATTCTTGATCAACTCCTTCGACTGGCCGATTTCCTATTTCGTCGGGTTGGAGCATGACGCGGAATTGCTGGCCACCGCTCGGCAGAAGTTTCTCAAAGTCTCGCGATGCTATAGCGAATTTCATTTCTTCGACTTCAACTCCCTGGACCGGGACTTCGGTGCCTTCGACGTGGTGTTCACCTGCCATTCGATTCACCATTGCACGGATCTCGAGAATCTGCTGCCGTTCATCAACCGTGCGCTCAAGCCGGGCGGCATTGTGCTCGGGATCGACTTTTTTGGCCCGACGCGTTTTCAGGTCGAGCCCGAAGTCATCCGCTTGCTCGACGAGATCTTTGCCATCCTGCCGCCCCATCTGCGGCGAAACCTGTCCGAAGACGGTCTGATTCAGGAGACCATGCACCGGCCGACGATCGCTGAGGTTCGCGACGCGGACCCTTCGGAATCGGTGCGTAGCTCCGACCTGAGGACGCTGCTGTTCTCCACCTTTCCGGTCCTCGACATGAAGCCGATGGGTGGCACGCTCCTGCGCTGGCTGTTGCAGAACCGTGCCGGTAACTTCGACCCGGACAATACCTCCGACGTGTGCATCATTCAGCTGCTGCAAATGCTCGAGCGCAAGCTGATCGAAAATCGCGAAATTCGCTCAGACGATCTTTTTTTCGTGCTCGGTCGGAGCAATCGGGTCTGAACCGAAGGGACGAACGTTAGATGCGGCGGAGGGTCGAGGATGCCACCCGGCCGATCCTGCTCGGGCTGGCGCTCCTCAGTTGGGTCGTCGGCTGCGGCGGCGATCGGAGTCAAGGGCCCGGCGTGGGGCGGACGCTTTCGGGACTTCCGGGAGCCGAGCGCCTGGTCGAACGCCTGATCGTCGAGGATCCGCAGATCCTGTTGCAGCGCGACGAGCTATTCCAGGAAGAGGTCGCTTTCACCTGGACGTTTGCCTCCGGAGCTGACCTGGCGCCATGGAAGACTCGAGGGCTGGCACCCGGCTCGCGTCTCGCTCGCCGACAGTGGTTGCTGAAGAGCGCTGGCGAGGTGCCGCAGCTCGAGCGACGTCTGGATCTTGACGCCTCCGAGCTGCATCGACTGGAGGTGGGCTTGACCGCGCCGATGAAGGGCAAGGTGACGATCTACTGGGCAGGGCCGGACGAAGCCTTTGCCGAGGAGCGGTCGCTGAAGCTGGAACCCCCGGCCCGGCGTCGCCAGCGGCCCATTACCCTGACGTTTCAGCTGGCGTCCCATCGGCGGTGGAGTGGCCGCATCGAGCGTCTGCGTCTAGATCCTTCGGATGACCCCAGGGACACGGTGCGGTTGCGATCGATCCGTGGCGTGCGTCGGGTGGTGGATTCCGAGCAACTCGCTGCGGCCCTCACCCGCGGCTGGAAGGTGGATCTCGACGCGGATGTGCGCAACGTCCTGCTGGCGGTCCCCGGAGTTGCTACGGAGCGACAGCTCGACGTCGGTCGCGATCAGCGTCTACGTTTTGCTTACGGCCTCGAAAGAACGGTGCAGCAGCCGGTTGAGTTTCGGGTCGAGGCCACGCCGGAGGGGCATGACCCCGTCGCTTTGTTTGAGGAGACCCTCGATCCTGCGGCGGAAGGCGCCGATAGCTGGCAGCAGGCGTCGATCGATCTCAGCGCTTATGCCGATCAGCGAATCCAGCTCAAGCTCGAGACCCGGTCGCCGCAGCTGCTCGACCTGGCCCGTGGATTTCCGCTTTGGGCCAACCCGGAAGTGCTTGGCCCCGGTGGTGGCGAAGAGGAGCTGCCGAACGTCATCCTGATTTCTCTCGACACTCTGCGCCGGGATCGCCTGTCGTCCTATGGTCATGGCGTGACGACCTCGCCCAATCTCGACCGCTGGGCTGAGAGGTCGGCTGCGCTGTTTGAGAACGCCGTCGTTCAGGCGCCGTGGACGTTGCCGTCCCACGCCTCGATGTTCACCGGCTTTGAAGCCTTGCGCCATGACGTCAACCATTACCAGGAGGCATCGGCGTCTCTGGAATTGTTGGCCGAGACCTTGCGCCGGGCCGGATATCTGACCGCGGCGATCACCGGTGGTGGTTATCTGCGCCCGCAGTTCGGCTTTGCCCAGGGTTTCGACATGTTTCGCTATTGGCCACAAATCCTGGCCGATCGCGAGCTTGCCGACGGTACCCAACGCCTCTGGGACTGGCTGGACAACAATCACCAGCGTCGCTTCTTTCTGCTGTTCCACACCTACGAGATCCACTTCCCGCACCGAAGGCGTCAGCCGTATTTTGATCAGCTCTACGGCGATCGTTTTCCGAGCGATGAGGCAGCCTCGAACGGCGAACGCATGGCCTGTGGTCGTCCAGGGGCGCCGTCGTCGTCCGAGGAGGGCGAGATTCGCGGGGAGATCACCATGCGGGCTCGGCCTCAAGATCCGGCCGATCCGCTCTGGCAACATGACTATTTTGCCGTCAAGCTGCCGTCGGGGGAGGAAGTAGAGCCTCTCAACGCGTTGGAAAAAGAGCTGGTTCGTGCCTGTTACGACAGCGCCATCGCTTATGCCGACGCCCAGCTCGGCGAGCTGTTCGAGCGCTTGAGCCGGCTCGGTCTCAAAGGCCGGACGCTGATTGTTCTGACCTCGGATCATGGCGAAGCTTTGGGCGAGAGGGATCGTGCGGGTCACAACTATCACGAGGATTACAACGTCATGGTGCCGCTGGTGATCGAGTTGCCTGACGGCCTGGGGGCGGGGCAGAAGATCGCTCAGCAGGTGCGCTCGATCGACATCGTGCCGACGATTCTCGACGCTGTCGGCTTGGCGCCGGAGCAACCCTTCGACGGCGTCTCTCTTTTGCCGCTTTTGCGGGGCGAGTCTTCGTCGGTGCCAGCAGAGGCCTGGACTTACGCGTCGTCGGCCAACTATGGCCTGGGTCTTCGTTACCGCAATCAGTTGAAGTACATTTTTAACAATACGGCCTGGTCAGGAGTCCTTGGGACGGAAGCCCTCTACAACCTGCGTCAGGATCCCGCGGAGATCGAGGATCAGGCACTGTCCCACTCTTCGACCAAGTCGCTCCGGACGAAGGCTCAGGAAGCGGTCGAGACGCAACACGAAGGATTGCGCATGCAGGTTCGCAATCTTGGCGAGGGTCGTCTCTCCGGTCGTCTCAAGTATGCCTGGGCCCGTGACAACCGGGTCAAGATGGCGGATCTTTCCTGCCGTTGCTTGAGTTGGGGCCCAGATAAGTCCGCAAACTTCTCCCTGGAGTCGGGGCAGGAGGTCACGCTCTACTTCGAGTCGATTCCGGGCCATCGTTTGGGAATCGAAGGTCAGCTTGAGCTGGCCGGGCAGGGGTCGATAGCGTTTGAAGAAGAATTTGATGCGAGACAGCTCGATCGACCGGTGGCGTTCGCACACTCAGAGGCGGGGTGGCAGAGAGTGTGGTCAGACGGCGTCGATGCTGACGGGACCGACCCGGGCACGACGGATGCCGATACGATCGAAGTGTCAGAGGTGAGTTTCAAGATCTGGCGAGCCAGCCAGCGCGCCAGTGGTCCGATGCAAGCGCCGGTCGACTCTGCCCTGCAAAAGCAGCTCGAGGCGCTCGGTTACGTCAACAACTGACGGCGCTTCACGGCCGGACGCGGAGCGTGGTGTCTGTATGATCGGGGCTTGAAGTGAAGATCGAGGGGGCCTTGCGCGTAGTATGTAGCAAAACTATTTAGGGGAGTTGGGCATGACATCTTTGATTTCACCCGTTCTTGCCGGCGACTGGATCCAGCGTTTAGGCCGGCAGCTGGTCAGTATACGTAACGAGCGTGCAGCTGAGATCACCCGGATCTCTGATGAGTTTCAAGATGTTGAAATGCTGGCCAAGAGTTATCTCGATCCAGATGTTCAGTTCTTCAATCCGGCTGATTTCAACGAAGACGAGCCGGGGAGGGTGCTGCGCTCGCCCGCTCGCCAGTGGATCAATGATTTCTTGAAAGGCGAGTTTGCCAAGCACGACGGGCGGCATGTGGTCTTTGTGCTCTCAGACGCGGGAATGGGCAAGACGTCACTTCTTATGATGCTCAAGCTGACGCATTTGGGGCGCTTCTGGCCGGACGGCTTGGACTTCCAGCTCCTAAAACTCGGGCCCGAGACGCTCTATCAGCTGGCGGCTTTTAAGAATCGTCGGCGGATCGTTTTGCTTCTCGATTCGCTCGATGAAGATCCCCAAGCCTGGGGCCGGATCGAGGAGCGGTTGCAGGATCTGCTTTTTGCGAGTCGGAATTTTCGGCAGGTCTTCATCACTTGTCGGACGCAGTTTTTTCCTCGAACTCCAGACACCGGTCAAGCGGCGATCGAGCAGCCGGGCAAGGTGGAGGTCGAGGGCTATGTCTGCAATCTTCTTTACCTTTCACCGTTTAGTGATGAGCAGGTCAAAGCGTATTTGAGAAAGCTTTACGCGACGTGGCCCTCTGAGATCTGGCGCTGGGCGACCGGCAAAGAAAGCCGCCGGGTTGAGGAGGCGCAGCGGGTCGTGGTGCCGATGAATTCACTTCGCATGCGGCCGATGCTTCTCGCTTACATTCAGGATTTGATGAAGTCGGAGGTTTCGACTTTCGGGGAGTACTCGGTTTATGAGGCTTTGGTGCTCGAATGGCTCCGGCGTGAGAAGCGCAAGCAATCAGGCGGACCGGAGGTCGTTGAGCTCTTGAGCGTTTGTCAGCGTCTGGCTCTAACGCTATATCGCACCCAGCGGCGCAGTCTTCCAGAAGCCGAGCTCGAGGCGCTTCTCGAAGGATTTCCCGTTGACTTCTCGAACTTGGATGTGGGTGGGCGGTCCCTACTGAACCGGACGTCGTCGGGCGATTTTCGTTTTGCTCACTACAGCATTCGGGAGTTTTTGGTTGCGCAGAAGATCTCAGGCGATGCCTTGGATCTAAAGAAGGGATCGGATCGATCGACAGATCAGATTGGATCTTTTATGGTGTCGCTTATCGAAGACGGCGCGCGTCCATTAGAGGAAAGGCTCGAGAGGGCCGAGGCACTGGGGGGGCTTGGAGATCCGCGTATAGCTCCCGGCGCGGATAGTTTCTTGCCCATACCTGGTCTAGAGTCGGTGCGGCTTGGTAGGTATCCAGTGACCGTCGTGGAGTATGCTCGTTTTGTCTCAGAGGGTGGATACGAGGCCCGAGAGTACTGGAACGAGGCGGGATGGAGATGGCGCACAAAGGATGGTACTCAGGCTCCCGAAGATTGGGAGGAGCAGCTGAGGTTTCAGAACCGACCTGTCGTTGGGATCTCTTGGTTCGAAGCGATTGCGTATTGTGCCTGGCGGAGTCGCCAGCTAAGAAAGGAAGTTCGCTTGCCAAGGGTGGCGGAATGGGAGCGAGCGGCAAAGCCAGATGGTCGGGTGTATCCTTGGGGGCGGGAGAAGCCGACGCCCGACTTGGCGAACTACGGTCGCAATATTGGCGCTCCGACACCGGTGGGTCTTTTCCCGGCAGGGCAAGGAGTCTTCGGTCACCTCGATTTGCTCGGCAACGTCTGGGAGTGGAGCGCTGATTCTTACAGTCAGAAAGCGGTAGATAAGGAATCTATTGTTAGGGTGTTGTGTGGCGGTTCGTGGCTGCTCTCGTCCCAATTCTTGCATGCGGATTACCGGATCGAGCTCTGGGCGGGCTACCGATATCAGGTTTTCGGGTTTCGTGTCTGTGTTTCAGACCCCGAGCCTTGAGGCTTGGCTTTTGGCCGGCGCTTAAGCCAATCCTTCGAGGGACAGATGCGCTCTGATCAGGCGGCCGAAATCGACGTCTTCTTCTCCTACTCGCATCGCGATGAAGCGTTGCGCGATGCACTGGAGACGCATCTGGCGCTGCTCAAGCGGCAGTCGATCAAGACCTGGCATGACCGTCGCGTTGAGGCCGGGCGAGAGTGGGAGGGTGAGATCGATCGCCATTTGGAGGCCGCGGATCTGATCCTGCCCCTAAATAACGGCTAAATAACGGTGCCAGCTACCGTTAACTTTTGCGAAGCAAAGACTTACGGCCACCTCTCTGAGCCGAAGCCTCCACTCCGATCCTGATCAGCGTCCGAAACGGTCAGTGTGTGTCGTGAGACGGCAGTCAGCAGGCTCGAAAATCGCCAGATCAACTTGTACCCAGTTTACTCGACGCACCGATCCCGGAGCGTTGTGACAACACTGAGGACTCGGGTCTCGGGCGTCTCCGTACTCACTCCTCGTGTGGCCCGACCCCAAGCCGACGCGAAGCTCTAACCGGACTCAGGGAGGCTGACCGCGTGCGCTTGCCTGAGATCCAGCGATCCAAACCGGCACTGAGATCTCGATGACTGGAATCTCACCGCGCTCGACCTCGCCCGACTCCAAGGTCTCGATCCGTCGAGTCGGCGGCGACGGTGGCCGCCTTGGTGCCGGTGCGCCGACAAAAGCGAGCGCGGGCGGATAGCAACCCTCAGGGAACCAACTTGCGGCCTTCAAGTTACCATCTCGCAGCGCCGCAGATGCTTGCCAGTATTGGACTAAGAACGCCGCGAGCTCAGCCTGAAGATCGATACGCGCCTGCTTCGACGCGACGTGGAACATCGGTTTCGACGAACGTTTGGTCTTGCGAGTCGGTGGTTCGTAGGGATTCTGATTCAGAATCTTTTCGACGCCAGCGACCTCGTCGTCGCCGCGACGCTCCTTGCCTTCCTCTTCGATCTCGTGGATCAGTGCTGCCACACGATCTTGGTACTCTTCCGGTGATAGATGCCGGAAGGCGGGTAGCGGCGCAAAGCCGACGCGGTAGCGGGTGGCAAAATCGTATCGGCCGAAGTTGAGACCACGGTTCCTGGCGGACCATTCTTTGCGACGGTTAAACCAATAGCCTTCGAGGGGCTCACCGTGGACAAGCGCCTTGGCAGCATGGACGCCCGGCCACTGGAGTGGAGATTCGACCAAGCACTCCTTGACGCCGTTGCTGAGATGGTACTTGAGTCGACGCCACTGGACTTCGGGCTCGTCGCTGACAACGATGCCGTCGTATCTCCGTTCCCAAAAAGCACCGCGCCATTGGCGGAGCCGACCGCCAACTTCTTTGGAGATGTTGCAACCTACATGCTGCATGAAACGCGACAACTGTTGCTGGTCGTGAACGATACAGAGGAGGTGGGCGTGGTTGGCCATCCAGACGGCCGAACACAGCTCGAGCGGCGAAACCTCTAAAGCTCGACCGATAACGCCGACCACGACTTCGTTGAAGGTTCGTGGATTCGGCGCCGGAACGAGCATGGCCCGGGCACCGATCACACGGCATGTGACCTCGACGAGGACGCCGTCTGTATTCTCGGGGATGAAGCGTGCGGGTCGGCCCATTTTTGTCTCCAAAGGGCGCACTTATGGCAAGTGCTACCCATATAAGACGCAAAACGGTCCGTCGTTCTACAGCCTGGGCGCGAGAAAGTTGTCGGAATTTTGGGAACCGTGGCTGACTAGGCGTTGGTGCTAGGAGTCACGAAGGCCTGGAATCCTCATTCTTCAGCCGGCCGCTCTCCACCCGCAAATAACGCCGGCACGATGACCAGGTTGAGAAAAGTCGACGATATGAGCCCGCCAAGAATGACACGTGCCATCGGGCTTTGAATCTCATTGCCCGACTCATGCCCCGCCAAGACCAGTGGAATCAGGGCCAGGCCGGCGGTGATCGCCGTCATCAGAATCGGCGCCAGACGTTCCCGCGAGCCTCGACGCACCGCCTCGAGTCGCGACAGGCCCTCGTGCTGCTCCAAATGTTGATAATGCCCGACCAGCAGTACGCCGTTGCGAGTCGCAATGCCGAAGAGGGTGACGAAACCGACCAGGGTGACCACCGACAGCACGCCATCACTCAAGCCGACGGCGACGATGCCGCCGATCAACGCCAGCGGCAGATTGGCCATCACGATCAAGGTGTCCCGGCGATTGCCGAACGCGACGAAGAGCAGGGCATACATGCCGACAATGATCAACACGCCGAGCAGGACCAGATGGCGGGCGGATCGCACCGCTTCCTGAAATTGCCCACCGTAGGTGATCAGATAACCGGGCGGCAGCTCGATCGATCGAGCGACCGCGTCGCGAGCCCGCTCGACGGTACCGGCTAAGTCGGCGCCGACGACGTTGGCGGTGAGCATCGCCATGCGCTCGACGTTTTCGCGTCGGATCAAGCTCGGGCCAAGATCGAAACGCACCCGGGCGACGTCGTCGAGGCGCAAGAGACGCCCGGTCGGCGTGGTGATCGGCAGGGCGGCGAGCTGCTCGCGATCGGCCCGTAGACGCTCGGGAAAGCGGACGACGACCTGGGAGACCAAGCTGTCTTCGACGATCTCGCCCGCGGGAGCGCCCTGGAACAGAGCTGCGACCGCCGAGGCCAAAGCATCGGATGAAATGCCGTGGCGCGCCATGCGTTCGCGATCGGGTTCGACTAGGAGGGCTGGCACACTGGCCTGCTCCTGATTGGAGAGATCGACAACACCCGGCACGCCGCTCAGGACTTCCTCGACACGAGCAGCGAGAGAGCGCAGCACGGTCGGGTCGCGGCCGAAGATCTTCACCGCCAGGTTCGTGCGGCTGCCGGAGATATGGTGATCGATGCGATGACTGATCGGTTGCCCGAAGCTGACCACGACTCCCGCCAGCGAGCTGACGGCGTCGCGCATCTCGGCCAGCAACTCGTCCTTGTCGCGGCCCGCACGTAACACCACCTCCATCTCCGAGGCATTGACCCC
Organism: Carybdea cf. marsupialis auct. non (Linnaeus, 1758); assembly: GCA_010016065.2. Lineage (NCBI taxonomy): Eukaryota > Metazoa > Cnidaria > Cubozoa > Carybdeida > Carybdeidae > Carybdea > Carybdea cf. marsupialis auct. non (Linnaeus, 1758). Next base: position 22,837 of record JAAAKL020000584.1, read on the forward strand.
CTGCACGTGCTCGTCTTTCTCCGCTCGGCCGGTACGACGGCTGATCGAAACCACCTCGGGAAATTCCAGCAAGGTCTCCTCAACGGCCAGCCCGAGAGCATCCCCTTCGCTGAGAGGAATGCCTGGCGGCGCCACCGCACTGACCGTCAGCGAGCCTTCATTGAACGGCGGCAAGAAGCTGCGGCCAAAGAACGGCACCCACGCGCTAGCGGCGATCAGGGCGATCACCCCGGCGCCAATCACGACGCGACGATGGGCGAGCGCCCACTCCAGCACCGGAGCATAGAGCCGGTGACAAGCGCGAAGCACCGGCGATTGCTTGCGATCCAAGACCCTATCCTTATTCAAGAGCAACAGGCAGAGCACCGGCGTGACGGTAACCGCGATCAACAGCGAGGCGGCCAGGGCGGCGATGTACGCTAACCCCAGGGGGCGCAAGAGTCGGCCCTCGACCCCGGGCAAGAAAAACAGCGGCAGCAGCACCAGCACCAAGATCAAGGTGGCGAAGAAGATCGCCTTGCGGACCTCAGACGACGCCTGAAAGACCACCTCCAGCGCCGACTTTCGTTCGCCCTTGGGCCGGCGCCGATTCTGGCGCATGCGCCGGAAGACGTTTTCGACGTCGATGATCGCGTCGTCAACCAGCGCGCCAACGGCAATGGTCAAGCCGCCCAAGGTCATGGTGTTGAGGGTGCCGCCGGTGGCCGACACCACCAGGATGCCGGCGATCAACGACAGGGGGATCGCCAGCGCCGAGATGATCGTCGCTCGCAAGTTACCGAGAAAGAGCAGCAGGATCACTACCACCAGGATCGCGCCGTGTTGCAGCGCCTGGGAGACGTTGCCGACCGCGGTCTCGATGAAGTTCGCCTGGCGAAAGTTCTCGGTCTCGATCACCACCCCAGCCGGCAAGCTGGGGACCACCTCGGCGAGTACCCGATCCAGCTCCTGAGTCAGCTCGAGAGTGTTGAATCCAGGTTGCTTTTGCACGCTGAGGATCACCGCCGGCCGGCCGCTGAACGACGCCGTCCCTCGGCGTGGCGCAGCGCCGACGCGCACTTCGCCGAGATCGCCGATCCGGAGCGGCACGCCGTTGTCGACCCGGACCACCGCCGCCGCCAGGTCCTCTGGGGTGCGCGCCCGTGCCAGACCTCGTACCAAATACTCCTGGCCACGGTCGGTATGAAAGCCGGCCGCGGAGCTGGCGCTCGCCGCTTCGAGGGTATGAATCACGTCTTCGGTGCTGACGCGGTGCTGCTGCAGGGCCCGCGGCTCGAGCTCGATCTGAAACTGCCGCACCTCGCCGCCGATTGGCACCACCTGGGAAATGCCGGCGATCGCCAGGATGCGGCGCTTGACCACCACGTCGGCCAGCCGACGAAGCTCGATTTGCGAGATGAACTCGGCGTCGGCGGTCAGGGCGACGAAGGTGATCTCGCCCATGATCGAGCTGATCGGGCCGAGCTGTGGCTCTTCGATTTGGGCTGGCAGCTCGGCACGACGCAGGCGCTCGGTCACCACCTGGCGGGCTCGGTAGACGTCTTCGCCCCACTCGAACTCGACCCAGATGACCGAAATGCCGGCCGCCGACACCGAGCGTAGGCGCCGAATGTTGGGAGCGCCGTTGAGTGCCGACTCGAGGGGAAAGGTGGCGAAGAGCTCGACTTCCTCCGGTGCCATGCCCGGAGCTTCGGTGATCACCGTCACGGTCGGCGCCGAAAGGTCAGGAAAGACGTCGACCGGCATGTCGGCGATACGCAGGCCGCCGAGAGCAGCGGCCAGACCAGCGACCAGCAGCACGAAGCCGCGATGGACCAGGGAGAAGCGGATCAGGCGTTGCAGCATGATGCCGTCTCCTCAGTGTTGGTGGCCATGGGCTTCGGCACCGGTCATCAGCACGGCGCGCCGAATCGCCGAGCCGCCGACGGTGACTAGGCGCTGTCCCTCCTCGAGGCCGGTGACCAGCGCCCGCTCCCCCTGCTCGGCGAGTACCTGCACTTCTTGACGGACGAAGCTCTCGCCGTCCGCTTGCAGATATACGACGCTGACGCCGCCGTCGTCGACCAGCGCCGAAGAAGCAATGACAATGCCTTCCTTGGCCTGGGGTAACAGGATGTCCGCCTCCACCGCGCTGCCCAGGCGCAGCTCGCCGCCTTCGCCCGGCACTTCGAGCAGCACACCGACGGTGCCGGTCTCAGGATCGATCTCGGGGAAGCGCGACACCAAGGAAACCTCGCCGCGATCGAAAAGCAGGGGACGGTCCAGTCCAGCGAGATGTAGCTCCAGCCCGGCTGGATCGCTCGCGAATCGGGCGGCATCGGCTGGCCGCAGGGCGACCTCGACCCATAAGGGATCAGTCTTGACCAGGCGAGCCAGGGGCGCGCCGGCCTCGACCGCCTGACCGGGGGTGATCTCCACCTCGGCGACCCGGCCGCTCCAGGGAGCGGTGAGAGTGATGACCTCGGCGGTGCCATCACCGCCACGCGTCGCTCGGGCGGTGGCTAGGTCTTCGCGCGCCGACTGCAGCCGGGCTTGATGCTCGGTGACCTCGGCCTCGGCCTCCTCGGCTTGTTGGCTGCTGATGACTCCGGCCGTCAGGAGTTCTTGAAAGCGGTCACGATTGGTTTCCACCAGCCGCAGCTCGCTCTCGTGGATTCGTACGTCGGCCTCGAGTTCGGCCAGGCTATGGTCATCGTGAATCTGGCTCGCCAGTCGAAAGATGTTCATGCCGCCGCGTACCGAGAGGCCTGGATACGGCCAGGAGGGTCCGGACGAGCCAGGCGGCTGCACCACCGCGTCGATCGGTGCTGTCAGCACCACTTCGCCGCCCGCCACCGGACGGACGTTGCCGTAGCCTCGAACCGAGTCCGCCAGCTCGCCGAACGCGACCCATTCGGTGGCGAACGAGGTGCGCCACTGCTGTTCCTTAGAAAACGGCACCGGCTCCTCTCCGGTGGCAGGTGGCGTCGGAGCCTTGAACAGGCCACCGACCTCACCGGACCCGTCGACGACGACGCGCAGTCGCCCCGCTGGAATCTCTTCTTGCCCAGCGTCGGTCCGGACGCGAAAGAAAAGCTCGACGTCTCCCGCCTCGCTCGGGGTGATTTCGATGTCGAAGATGCCGTCGCGTACGGCCTGAGGCGCCTCAAAAACCGATTCATTGCCGCCGGCCGCTTTCAACACCACGGCGACTCGACCGGACGTCAGGGGAGAATAACTTGTCAAGTCGGTGACGTGGGTATGAGACTTGGCGGTCGATCCCACGATCATCGGCCCGGCTTCAGCAAAGATCTCGAAGCGATCGCCCCAGACCGTCACCGCCCAGCCATCTTCTTCCTCTCCGTGGGGATGGTCATGATCCTCGGCGTCGCCGTGGCTGTGATCGTCGCCGTGGCTGTGATCGTCGCCGTGGTCGTGGTCATCGCCGTGATCATGTTCGTCACCGTGACTTTGTTCGTCACCGTGACTGTGTTCGTCACCGTGACTGTGTTCGTCTCCATGACTGTGATCATGGTCATGGGAATGGCAGCCGGTGGCCTGGAATAGCACCACGGCCAGCGTCAGCGCCAATGCGATCGTCTGTTTCGTCCTTTTCAGCTGCATGGGTTTCTCCGCGTTCAGGTTGCAAGGGTCGAGAGCCCGGACGGACTCCCGGCTCGAATCACGCAACCCGGCGGATCAAAGCAGCAGGACGCAGTGGTTCAGGTAGAGCGCGGACTTGGAAGAGCCCAGGGCAGGCGGTGGTAGACCGCCCGCAGGGGATGGGGCTTGACCTCGGGACACCAACTGGACGCTGTCGATGGACGCGTCCAGCTCGCCCTCGCGGCGGGGTAGAGGCAAGCTCGCCGAGGAAGCTGAGGTCGCCGGATGATCGTGCTCCGATGTCTCCAGCGAGTGCTCGTGGCCGTGGAGCAACCACTGGGAGGTGTGGGTATGGTGACACTCCTCCTGAGGCTCGGCTTCGTGGCCATGATGCATCATGTGGAGGGTCGCCGCTGTGTTGGCAGCGGTGGAAAACGCCCAGGGCATCAGGACGCAAATCAGAACCAGAGAAGGGCGCCATCGATTGCTCACGTTCATACTGTGACAGAGTCCAGTGGCGCCGTCAAAGAGAAGCTGGAAGACATCAGATAGGATGACAACCCCGCTGTGACCATGAGCAGAGAACACGAACGCCAGAAGTTTCTGATCACTCGCCGCAGAGCCTTGGCGAGCCCGCTTTGGCTGTTGCTCGGTAAGGCGCTGGGGTGGCGGCCGGCATCCGCTCAGGATCTGGAGCCGGCGAAGTCGGAACCGGCTCCGTCGCCGTCTGAAGAGACGACCGAGATCACCCTTCCAAGCGAACAGGCGAAGCTCGACGAGTTCGACTTTTCGTTCCTGCCGCCGACGGATCTCACCTTTGCTCTGGTGGCCGACACCCATAGCGACAAGCGCCCCCGTTCTTTCCCCCTGACCACGGAGTGCTTCGACCTGACGCTGAGAGGGGTGACCGGTCGCAACGACGTCAACGATCCGCGGACCGGTAAAGTCTATGCCCAGCTCAACGCCAGCCAACCGAGCTTCATGATTCACCTCGGCGACATGATTCATGGCCACCCGCGGGACAACCGCTGGTTGATCCAGATTCGCAAGGCCTTGGCGCTTTTGAAGAAGCTGGAAATCCCCGCTCATTTAGTGCCCGGCAACCATGACATCGGCAACAAGCTTTCGATGCCGATCCCGGGGGTGAAATGGCCCAAGGCGGTCGGCGATCCGCGCGACATCTATTACGTCTCGGAGAAGAACATCACGGCCTATGAGCGAATCTTCGGCAAGGCCTATTTTCATTTCGAGAGCACGGGCAGCCTCTTCTTGGTGCTCAACGCTTCGGTCTTCAACTCAGGGTTCGACAGCGAAGCGAAGCAGTGGCAGTGGCTCGAGGAGACGTTGGCGACCAGCGGCGAGTATCAGAACGTGTTCGTGGCCATGCACTCCTTGCCCTATTGGAGCGACGTCGACGAGCCGGGGGAGCGCAACTACGAGGTCGTGGATGAGCCCGGAAGATCTCGATTGTTAGCGCTCTGTGCCCAGCACAACGTGCGGGCGATGTTCTGTGGCCACGTTCATCACGACTACGTCAGGTACCACGGCTCGATGCTGATCGCGGCTTCGCCAGCGACAGCCTTCAGCCGGGACAATTGGGGGCTCTACTACCCCCTGGCGCCACCGACCTGGGATCCGGCACGATCCGCCTATTGTTATGTGCGGGTCTACGGCCGTCGCCTGGTCCGTCAGGTGGTGCGAACCGTCGACCATCTGCCGCCACCGGTCGATTGCCAGAAGAGCAATCCGTCGCCCATCCGTCGCCTGATGGCGAGGCAGACCGGTGACGGCATGCCCGGCCCGATCGCGGTGACAGTGCCGGTGATTCGAAGTCACGCCGGCCTGTCGGCGCCGCAAAACGCCGTCTCCCGCCGCGGTTCGAGCGCCGGACGGGCGGACGGGTTGCGGGTAGCGTGGGTCAGCGGCCACGCCGGTCAGCGCGAGAGCTGGCTCGAAGCTCGTTTCCCTCAGCCGCTGGCCATCGCCCGCGTGGTCGTCGAGTCCGGCATGAGGACGCCCTTCGCTTACCAAATCCAGGTGCTGCCAGCTGAGGCGCAATCGGACGAGGGCTCGTGGCAAACGATGGCTTGGGGAACGACGCCGCCGCCCGCCGGCGATCGACCGCCGAAGCCCGTCGAGCATTCGATCGAAGCCAACGCCATCGCGGTCCGATTGTGGGTGCCGACGTCCAAAGGGCAGATCAGCGTCCGTGGTTTTCGGGTCTTCAACCCGGAGGCGATCGATCTGGCGGCGCTTCCGGCCCTCGCCCGAATTTCGGCCTCAGGCTCCGAGCGTGAGGTCAAGATGGTTCACACCGCGGCCTTCAGTCAGAGTTTCGATCTCAACCCGAGCTACCTTCGCTTGGATCCAAGGGCGACCGCCTTCTCCACCATCTCGCCGGTGCTGGGAGCTTTCGCGGTCGACCCCTGGTTGATCGAGACGGCCCAGCATGCCAAGCGCGAAGGAGCGAGAGTCTGGGGGGTGTTGACCGCAGATCGTGAGGGTGACTTTCAGGCCTATGTCCGCGAGCTTGCCCAGGCCCTGCCGGAGGTGGAGGTCTGGGAGATTCACGGCGAACGGCAGCAGGTTCTCGACGCGATTTCGAAGGTGAGGGAGATCTCGAAGGGAGCCCGCTTCGCGGTCGATGCCAAGCTCGAGGTGCCAGGCGCTGACTTCCGTATCACTTCGGGTGAGCGGCGGGGCGCCAAGGCTCAGCAGGGCGTGCTCTCGATCCAGCCGCCTTTCCCCTCCCGGCGGCATCCGGAACTCGCCGTTCGCTTGGCCCAAGCCCTGGTCTCTGAGCTCGAATCCGAGCCACAGATTCCCTGCGTGTCCCTGCTCTCAGGCGAGGGCTTGCTCGACGGCTGGGACGATCCGATGCCTGCGTTCTACGTCGTCCGGGCGTTCAATACCGTGCTCGCCGGCGCTCGGCCGAGCCGCCGGCGGCATGGCCAGGCGACCGGCCTCGAGATGAGGCACCTGGAGTCGCCGACAGGGCGTTTCATCGTCGCTTGGCCACGGGCGGAGAGCGCCCACCAGGCCCCCCGGACGATACGACTGCGCAAATCGGCGGCTGAGGCCTGGTGGATCGACCCACTGACTTCGACCAGTCGTCAGCTGGTGATCGATGGGCGCGAGCTACGAGATCTGATCTTCCCAGATTCTCCGGTGATCCTACGTTTGGTGTGATCGCCGAAGGCGTCACCACGCCGAAGTGTCGCCAGACTCGAAACCATCGGCGAAGATCAGGCCAAGATCGGGCTCCATGTCGACGTAGATCTTGACCGAGTCGGTGGCACCGCCCTCCTCGGCGACGGTGAAGAAGGTGTAGGTCGTGGTCAGGGGCGGACGCACGCCGGTGGTACCGTCGGCCGTGCCGCGCACCCCCAGACCCTGGTCGATCGCTGACTCCAGGAAAGTGCCTTGCGGCGTTTGCCAGATGAGGTTCGACCATTCGCCGCTTTCGATGGCGATCGGGTCCGCCGTCAGGTGGGCGGTCGGGATCCTGCCCTGAGTGATGGTAGCGACGAGGTCGAGATCCGGAGCGCCGCTGCACTGTGCATTGTCGAACACCATCAGGCCGTGGACGCCGGTATCGACGCCGAGGAGACCGGTGCCTTGGGTCAGATCGAAGCCGTTGAGCTCGGCACAATCGCCATACCAGGCATAGGTCAGGAACGATTCGGTGGTCTGCACCGGGTCGCCAGCCGCGGTTCGGCCGATGATGTGCGGCGGCGTCTCGAGCAGGGCTCCGGCCACCGGCTCGGTCGTCAGCCTTTCATTGTTGTCGAGCTCCGCCTTATTGGTCACCGGGCAGTTGCCGCCGCGAACGATCACCAGATCGTTTAAGCCATTGGGGTTGTAGCTCCCGGCCTTGGCATGATGATAGATGTGCGGCGCGAACATCGTCTCGTAGAAGTCGTTGTTCTCGTAGGTCACGAGATTGAAGAGATCCTCCGGGCATTCGCGGTCGTCTTCGAAGATTGGCAAGCCATGGTGGTCGATGAACGTCGAATTCTGAACGATGCCCTCGATGCCCAGCTCAGCACCGGGTTGCGGGCCGGTGAAGATGGCGGCGCCTTTGGAGGCGGTGGGGGTGCCTCCCGGCACGATGTTCTCCATGAAGGTGCAGCCGTCGACTTCGATCTTCGCCCCGAGCATGAAGAGGGCGCCACCGGCGCGAACCGCGAAGTTGTTGGCGAAGGTGGTATTTCTGAACCTGGCATCGGCGTAACGGGTCAGGGCAGCGGCACCGCCGGCGCCGATGGCGCCGTTGGCGTTGCCGTCGACAAAGAGAGAATCGTCGACGGTGATGATCGCCAGCTCGCTGAACAGACCGCCGCCGAGCGCGCCATCGGCGATCACCGCATCGGCGTTGCAATCGACTAAGGCAGTGCGATCGATGTCGAGCCGAGCGCTGTTCTGGGCCTGAGTGCCACCCTGGGGTACACCGCCCAGTCCGAGGTGACGGAAGAGATCGCCGCTGGTGTAGATGCAGCCACCGGTGTGGGCACCGGCGGTTTGGGAGCCGGCGCGCTCGGCGGTTACCAGGCCGTGGATCAGAGTGTCGCGAACCACCACCCGAGACGTCGGCCGATTGTTGGTGCCATCGACCATGGTGTCGTCGGAGACCGCGAAGATCGCGCCTCCGCGGGGCGCGCTATTCGAGCTCGCGCGGCCGGTGGCAAAATTGCCGCGCAGGACCGAGTCATAGACTTCGACGGTGGCACGATAGACGGCGATCCCACCGCCGAATTGAGCGTCATTGTCGATCAGACGGGAGTTGTAAAAGCGGGCGATCGCGTGATCCTCGACATTGAACGCGCCGCCGGCCGCTGGGCTGCCGGTGGTGACGCCAGGGGCCGCTGCCGAGCCGTTGTCGACGAAGGTCGAGTTGGCGGAGACCACCAGGACCGGATTCGGCTCGTCGAAAGAGCCCTTGGCGTCGATCGCGCCGCCACCGAATCCAGCTTTGTTGGCAGCGAAGCGACTATTCGAGAGGTAGACCGACGACTCGCTGGTGATCACCATGCCGGCGCCGGTAGCGGTCGGAATGTGGTCGGGAACGTTGTTGCGATTGCGCAGGAACTGGCACTGGTGACAGAACATCGTCGAGTTCTTGACCACGACGGCGCCAGCACCGGAGGTCTTCGACGTATTGTCGCGCACGATCGTGCGCAGGAAGAGGGCCGTGGTGCCCAACTGGACGCCGACCGTGCCGGAGCCGCTGCCGTTGGAGCGGTTATGGTTGTCCTCGAATAAGCAATCGATGAAGGTGGCGAAAGCCCCCTGCATGGTCATCGCCGAGCCAAACGCTGGCAGGTTGGAGAAGCCGTTGCGAAACGTCAGATCCTGGAAGACCACTGCGCCGCCGAGGTCCGGATTGTTGACGATGAAGCGAAAGATGCGCTCGTTGTCGCGGCCGTCGAGAAAGACGGTACCGGGAACCGCCGCGCGGAGGGTGAAGCTGCGGTTCGGATTGAAGATCAGGAAGCCGTCGTCAGGCGCGAAGTAGGTGCCGGGGGCCATCTCGATAATGCCGCCGTTTGGAACGGAGTCGCCTCCATTGTTGCGCAGCAGGTCTTCGAGCTCTCCGGATGTGCTGACTGGAAAGATCGTTTCAGCGCCGGCGGAGTGGGCGATGAGGAGACAGAAGAAGAGCACCAGCCGTCGTACCATGATGAGGACCTCCTGGAAAAAGTTGGAGATTGCTATAAGTCAATGTCGCGGAATGACAAAGCCTTGCAGCAAGTCACATGCCAGGAGGACATGGTTTGGATCGAGAGTGCCGAGTGACGCTACGATCGCGTACTTTCGCGGTTTCGCGTGACTTCACTCGTCTCGGCGACATCGCGTCGCGATAGGGAGTGACAAATAGTGTCACAGAATATTGACATTTGTCGATATGAAGCGATCTTGTTGAACCCCTTCAAGGTTCGCGGTGAACTGGCCTGTTGACCCAGGGCAGCGCTACGTTTGCTCTGGGCTACTCCTTCGGGACTTAAGGCCGGCGAACCCCGGAGGGATTCCATGCAATAGCTCAGGTCAGCGCAGCGCCACCCTGAGTGTCGAGTCCCCAAGACATGCCTCAAGCGCTAGGCAGTGTTTGGGGGACTCCAAATTTCTTCAATTCCAGGCTGAGGTGTCGCCGGACTCGAAGCCATCGGCGAAAATCAACGTGTCCGGCTCCTCATCGACGAACACCTTGGCTTGATCGGTGGCGCCGCCTTCTTGAGTGATGGCGAAGAAGGTGTAGTTGGTGGTCAAGGGCGGACTGACGGTGACCGAGCCATTGGCGGACCCGAGCAAGCCCTGGCCTTGATCGATAGCCGAGTCGAGGAAAGTGCCGAACGGTGCGTCCCAAATCAGGTCTGAGGAACCGCCGCCTTCGATCATGATCGGATCTGCAGTGAGATCCGCGGTCGGAATTGGCGCCTGGTTGATGGTGGCGGTGAGGTCGAGATCGGGAGCGCCACTGCACGAGGTGTTGTCGAAGACCATCAGCCCGTGGACGCCGGAGTCAGCAGTGAGCAAACCAGTGTTGTTGGTCACCTGATCGCCGTCGAGCTCAGCGCAGTCACCGCACCAGGCGAAAGCCAGGAACGACTCGGTGGCGTTCAGGGGGTCGCCAGCAGCAGTCCTGTTGATGACCTGATTTGGAGCTCCGATCAACGCTCCAACCACTGGTTGGGTGGTCAGAGCCTGGTTGTCGTTGAGCGGCGCTTTGTCGGTACCAGGGCAGCCAGCGCCACGGTTGACGAACAGATTGTTCAGGCCACTGACGTCGAAACTACCGGCCTCGGGATTGTGGTAGACGGTCGGTGAGAACGTCGTCTCAAAGAAGTCGTTATTCTCGTAGGTGACGAGATTAAAGACGGTGTTGGAGCAATCCCTGTCATCATCAAAGATCGGCAGCCCTTGATTGGAGACGAATCGGGAATTGCGCACCACGCCTTCGATACTCAGAGTGGTCTGACCTCCGGCTAGTGGGCCGGCGAAGATAGCGGCACCCCGGGAGGTGGCGGGCGCCGATCCTGGAATGATGTTTTTGAAGAAGTCGCAGTTGTCGACGTCGATCTCTGCTCCTAGAGCCAGGATCGCCGCGCCGCGGCGGACCGCGAAGTTGTTGGCGAAGCTGGTATTGGCGAGACGGGCGTTGGCGTAGCGGGTCAGAGCCGCGGCGCCGCCGGCGCCGTTGGCGCCGTTGGCGCCGTTGTCGATGAATAGAGAGTCGTCGACGTTAATGATCGCCAACTCGCTGAACATGCCACCGCCGAGGGAGGCCGGGAGGACCAGGTCTTCGACGTCGCAGTCGACGAAAGCCGTGTTGTCGATGTCGAGGATGGCGCTATTTTCTTCCTGGGTGCCTCCCTGCGGCACGCCGCCCAGGCCGAGAAAGCGGAAGAGATCGCCGCTGGTATAGACGCAGCCACCGGTGTGGGCACCGGTCGTCTGGCTGCCTCGGCGGGCGGAGGAGATCAGGCCGTGGAACACGGTGTCGCGAATCTTGACCTGCACCGGCGGCCGATTGTTGTTGCCATCGCCCGCGGTGTCGTCGGAGACGGCAAAGATCGCGCCGCCGCGCGGATTGCTATTGGTGCTCTCGCGCCCGGTGGCGAAGTTGCCTTCTAGCAAGGAGTCGTAGATCTCGATGGTCGACCGATAACCAGCGATGGCGCCACCAAACTGGGCACTGTTGTCGATCAATCGGGAGTTGTAGAACTGAGTGAGTGCATGGTCTTCGACGTTGATCGCACCGCCGGCGGTCGGGCTGGCGGTGGTGACGCCCGCAGCGGGCATCGCAAAGTTGTCGACAAATGTCGAGTTGGCCGCGATCACACGGGCGGGGAGGGTTTCTGTGAAAGAACCCTTGACGTCGATGGCGCCACCGGCGAATCCTGCCTGATTGGCCTCGAATCGAGTATTGGAGAGGTAAACCAGCGACTCGCTGGTGACCACCATGCCTGCTCCCGTGGCCGTAGGGTCGTGGTCGGCGACGTTGTTGCGGTTGCGGATGAACTGACACTCGTGGCACCACATGGTCGAGCCATTGACCACCACCGCGGCGGCGCCTGAGGTCTTCGACGTATTGTTCTCAAAGGTGGTGCGCAAAAAGAGCGCAGTCGTGCCCAACTGAACGCCGACCGTGCCGGAACCGCTGCCGTTGGATTCGTTGACATTGTCTTCGAACCGGCAGTCGATGAAGCTGGCAAAAGCGCCCTGCATGGTGATCGCCGAGCCGAAGGCCGGTTGGGTCGACAGGCCACCTCGAAACGTCAAGCCTTCGAAGACCACGGCGCCGCCGAGCGCGGCATTGTTGACGATGAAGCGAAGGATGCGCTCGGTGCTGAAACCGGCCAGGAACGCGGTGCCCGGCGTCTGGGCACGGATCGTGAAGTCACGATCCGGGTTGAAGATCAGGAAGCCGTCGTCCGGCGCGAAGTAGTTGCCGGGGGCGAGCTCGATGATGCCGCCATCCGGGACCCCGCTACCCGAGTTACCGATCAAGGCGGCGAGATCATCAGAGTTATCGACCGGGAAAACGGTATCGGCGTTGACGCTGGCGACGAGGAGAAATGAAAGCAAAAAGAACACATAAATCCATCGTTGTTTCATCGGAAAGCTTCCTGAACTGGGGTGGAATGGGCCTTTCAGGTGGAAAGGGCTTGAGAGAACCAGGGCGTTTTGCGAACCACTCGATTGAAATATCTAAATATGCAGCTCTTTAACTCTTGAAAGTGCAGCGGTTAACGTATCATTCCTACGCTAACGATCCGCCAACGGATCCACTTGTTTATCCATCTTCATCGGAATGTTGTCTCGACCTTGACGCCGCCTGCACTCGTTCGGCGATCGCCTGAGCCAAGATCTGATTGGTGAGGGTCGTCGGGTGGACGTTGCTGGGGATAAAGAGATCATCCAGAGGGCGCTCGCGGGCGGCGTCCTGCAAGAGCTCATAGGACCAGAGGTAGTCCACGCCACGCTCATCGAGCAGGGATTTAAGAAAGGCGGAGCGCCAGTCCGGTGCTTGGCGGAATGCTTTGCGAGCGTGAAAGATCAGGATCGTATAGTCCAGCTGCAGGGCTTCGAGCTGATCGATCGCCGCGTTCAGGATGGCCTCGTTGATCCTTTTCTTGTGGGCTCGAGTACGTGCCCGACCTTCCGGACCGGTGAGCAGTCGATTCAACCGGCGCCAGAGATAAGAACCGGGCCTTGGAGGATTCGCGCGAAAGAACTCCTCCGGCTGGGTCGCGACCGGCACGCCGCGCAGCTCAAGCTCCCCGTCGACGACTTCGAAATAGGGTTTCTGTCCGATCCGTACCGACAGCACGCTGCGGTCGAGGTCGAAGGTCATTACGCTGAAGACCACGAACGGGTCCTGGAAATGCTCGATCGAGTGCTGAAACATCAGGTAGATCTGACCGACGCCGTAGCCGCCGACGCCATAGTTCAGGAAGTAGTGGTCCCTGGAAAAGGCGCGGTCCCGGTTGAGCAAGTTCTGAAAGCGTTCGGCGCCGGACATTCCCTGAGCAAAGGAGTCGCCGTAGAGCAGCACCGGACGCCGGTCGCCGATCTTGCCCGCGTCCTGATGGCGATAGTCGGCGCCGATGTGGGCGTTGCGCCAGCCGAGGACCGGATGGGGATGGTTTGGGGGGCGGTAGCGGCCGGCTTGCCATTTGTGGCGCAGGAGCCAGAAGAGGTCGTCGGAGAACGGGTCAGCGTAGAGCGTCGGTTTGCGCAGACGCCAGCCGGTCGGCGTGTCGCTGCTGAGCACCAAGCGCCAGGCCGCCTCCGCGCCGAGCAGCGACAGGAGCATTGAGACCAGCGCCAGCGCCGCCCGTTGGGCGAAGGCACGGGCGCGACCTCGACTCTTATTCGACATAACCCAAAGCCTCCAAGCGGGCTCGATCTTCGTCACTGATCGAAAGCGCCGGCGGTCGCTCGGCGAGCCCGCTGGCGAGCCATCGATCGAGGGTCTCGGCGAGCGAACGTTCCTGGGCTCGCCCGCGCCCCGCCAGGTTATGCTGCTCTTGCGGATCGGCGTTGAGATCGAAGAAGAAAGTTCCCCGCGGGACCAAGAGCGGCGCCGGTCCCTCGACACCACGGGCGCGGTACGGCGCGCGGTTGCGGTAGTACTTGTGGCTCGCGGTCCGTACCATCTCGCCGTGGTCGTTGGCATGGTTGGCAAAGACCGCCCGTCGCCCTTGGCCGCTCTCGGCCGCCTGGCGCAGGTCGATGCCGTCATTGGCGGGTGGCTCGATGCCGAGGAAACGCAGCACGGTCGGAAAGATGTCGAAGCTCTGGACCAGGAGACGGTGCTCGCGGCCCTCTTTCTGGCCCGGCCACTTGATGATCAGTGGCACATGGACGGACGGATCAAAGAGCCCGACATGGTTGAAGTAAATGCCGCGCTCGCCGAGGCCTTCACCGTGATCCGCGACGAAGATCACCAAGCTATCGTCGAGTTGCTGGCGGCTTTCGAGCCACGCGAGCAGCCGGCCCACTTGCCAGTCGAGGTAGGAGACTTCACCGGCATAGAGATCGACATGTCCTAGGAGTTTCGGTTCGCTGCGGTCCACGTCGTAAGGCCGTGGCCCCGGGGTGCGAAAAGGTAGCCATTCGTCCTCAGGCCGGAAGTCGACGGGATCGGCCGGCCGGTAGCCCTGGTCGAACGGCGCCGGGGGATTCTGTGGCGTGTGGGGATCGAAAAGGTGCAGCCAGAGAAAGAACGGCTCGTTGATTGCTTGCAGCTCTTCGATCGCCAGATGGACGGCGGTTTCGGCAAAGTTCTGGCCGGCGGAGCCGCGAAATCGATCAAAGCCCTGGCGCAGCCCCGACAGGTCGGCCAGATGGCGGACGCTGATCACTGCGGACGTCGCGTAACCCTGTTGCTGCAGGAGCTCGGCCAGCGTTGTGCGTTCCTCCGGCAGTGGTGTCTTGAGATTGAACACGCCGTGACTCTTGACGTAGAGGCCGGTCATCAGGGATGCGAAACTAGGATTGGTGCTGTTGCAGCTACTGTAAGCCTGCAGCCAGACGTCGCTGCGCTCGGCGAGGCGATCGAGATGGGGAGTGACGCTGGGGGTCTTTCCCCAGGCACCGAGAGCATCGGCACGCAGGGTGTCGGCGGCGATCAGAATGACGTTGGGCGGCCGTTCGTCGGCCGGACGCCTTTGCCCCTTCAGGCTGGCCACCATCGGGCTGGCCCATTGCACGAGAGCGCAGGTTGCAGGGGAGGCTTCTCCGGCGCTCAAAGTCAACTCGACGGATCGGTCGGCAAACGCCGTCAGGTCGACGTCGATCCGCTGATCGAGAGTGTCGCCCCGTTCCAGGACCGGCGGCTGCTCGCGCGCCTCGTGGCTCCCTCGATACACCACTTGCTCCGGCTGTCCGGACGCACGGACCCGAATCTCGAAATCACAGCGGCTGCCGACGGCGTTGGGGCGAAAGGAGAAATAAGGCTCCGCACCGAGGTCGAGACGCCAATGGAGCTGGTCGCTGGCGCGATGCTGGACCGCGTGGACTCGGCGACCCCGCGGGGTGACGACTTCGGTCTGCACTTCTGGCGCCGCGGACCGATTCGGGCCGGTCACTTTCGGGGGGCGCTGCCAGAGGTCGACGAACTGCCAGGCATCAGCGATCTCGGAGTCCGAGGGGCCGCACGACAGAAGGATCAGAGTGCTGGCGCAGGAAGCTGCCAAGCGGCGGAAGGATCGAAGCTTCAAGGGGATCTCCGGAGATGGCTGGCTGAGCGCCTGGAGGGCGCGGGGAGGGCGAGGCGGCGAGAGTCTAGCAGGCGGTGACGAGGGTGCTCATTGCACGTAGCCTAAAGCTCGGAGTTTCGACAGGGTCTCGGCGTCGATCGTCGTCGGCTTTTCGTCGGTATCCGGGGTCTGGGCTTTCAGCCAGGCCGCCAGATGCTGTCGCATCGGTTCGACGATTTCCGGATGGTCAGCCGCCAGATCGGTCTGCTCGCGCGGATCCTCGCCCAGATGGTAGAGCTCGACTCGTTCGTGGTCGAGGCTGTGAATCAACTTCCAGTCCCCCCGACGAATCGCCGCCATGACCTCTCGCGGCAGCACTTGATTAGGCACGACCGGATAGCGGAGGTGTGAGAAGAGAGTGCTCCGTGGCCCACTCTCGGGGGTCAGCAGGTCGCCGTGCTTCGACGCTTCAGCCAGCCCGAGCAGGCGCAGCGCAGTATGAAAGACCGCGCGGGTTTCCACCGGTTGCGATCTCAGGCCCTGCCCGAGTCGCGGATAGCGGATCAGCAGCGGCACTCGGACGGCCTGTTGATAGAGGCTGTGGCCATGTTTGAGCTTCGAATGCTCGAGAAATTCCTCGCCGTGATCGGAGAGTACGATCACGATCGTGTTCTCGAGCTGATCGGCCGCGCGCAAATGCTCGAGCAGCTGCCCGAGATGGTGGTCCCAAAAGCGAATTTCGCCGTCGTAAGCATCGGTAAGGTACTGGCGATCCCGAGCCTCGAAGGCCAGGGTCGGCTCCAGATCAAAATTCTGCGAGAAATAGAGCTCGATCAAAGCCTCCGGATCGGTAAAGGCTCCGTCGTAGCCCGGATCGACGTAACGTTGTCCCTGGGGTGCCGGGGCATCGTAGGGATCGTGTGGGTCGATGTAGTGCAGATACGCGAACCATTGCAGATCTTGCTTGCCTTCAAGCCAGGACGTGAAGCTCTGGTTGACCGCCGGAGCTCGTCGCCAGGCCAGATCGTGAAACTCCTCAAAGCCCTGATCGAAGCCGAGTGCGGCGCTGATCAGCGGATTGGCGGAGATGCCGACGGTCGTCAAGCCGGCTTCTTGGATGATCTCGCCGAGGGTGGTGAACGATTGCCGCAAGCCGCCGCCGCCTTGAATCGTGCCGTGGCGGGGGGGATACAGGCCGGTGAGCACCGAGGCCATTGCCGGTAGGGTCCAGGAGGCGGGAGCCACCGCGTGTTCGAAGACCAGCGACTCAGCGCCGAGTTGTTCGAGAAACGGCGTGGTGTCCCGCTTATAACCGTAGAGACTGGTGTGGTCGGCGCGCAGGGTATCGACCACGATCAGCAGCAGGTTGGGCCCCGCCGACGCCGGCCGGCGCGGGATCGGCTCGGGAATTCGCAGTTGGATGCGTCGCCAGTAAGCCTTGGTGTCGGCGGTCGCCGGATTGCGGATTCGAAAGTCGAGATCGACGGTCTGGTCTTGCCACGGTTCCAGGGACAACGATTCGGCGAAGTACTCGAGCTCGCTTGCAGACGTCAGCTCGTGGCGAAAGACCGTCTTGCCATCGATTTCGACGATGAACTCTGTCGGGCCGCGTT
>JAAAKL020000585.1:0-39720 GCA_010016065.2 Carybdea cf. marsupialis auct. non (Linnaeus, 1758)
GAGTTTTGGGGAGGCCATACATCCGTGGACGCTGTGAACCTGAAGGCCTGATCCTATCGTAAACGTCGCCTGGTAAAGGACACTTTTTAACTAATTCTAGTAAAAGCTTCTGGATACGCTGCTCAATTTTTGGTATGTTGTCGTTCTTTTCGACACTACTGGGTTTTGTGGACATAATCATTTTCGTTAAGGATAACAACCCCTGACCCTTTATAGGTTTGTGATAAGGATCTCTCGATTGTTTCTTAAAGATTTTAGAGCCTGGAAGAGTTCCCTATGCATGCAAAAATCTGTGAGGTCGATCGGTGTGCCGCAGTAAGCATTGGCTAAGTCACTTAACCGCATTTACTTTTGTGGTGGAATGCAAAACTCGAGACCATGCAGTTAGACAAATTTCTCAGCATTCGAAAGCGAGTGATAAGAGAAATTTTGAATATGGTTTTTCCTATCACATAGCATGTTGCCAAACCGTTTCCTGATTAACAAGGTAACATTTGAAGGTCGTTCGTGGATTATCTTTTCCACTCGCTTATTGACTTCCAAAATGTACCGGGAAAGCGAAACATATCAAAGAATGAAAGAAATTGCCTTAATTGACTCAATTGCTGACTGTATTGCTTTCAATTCTTTTCTTGGACCTCTTTGTGACCCAAAACTCGCAAGGTGAATCTCATCAAAACCTTGGTTCACCGCGCACTTATTATCTGTTCCAGGGAAAAATTAAATCCAGAAAGTGATACAATAAAACAATTTTCCTTTCTAATGGCTATCCTGAAGATGTCATCGACTCGAACATCAAGGGGAAAATATGGTCGTTGTAGTTTTCTAGTGAAAAACCTTTTGAACGAAGTAAATGCCCCGTCTATTTAAAATTGCCCTGGATGGGTAACGTTTCACCTCGATTTGAAAACCAGATCAAAAAGGTCGTAGAGAAGTGTTTCGGCGCTGTTACGCCACGCGTAGTTTCTGCCAGTAAAAAAGCGCTCTCAACTAACCACATAGACCGCGTGCCTTCCACAGATTGCAACACTGTTGTTTATTCATTTTCTTGCCAGTGCGAGGCTGGCTATGTCGTACGCACCGATTTGAGGTTGGTTGACAGAATCAAGCAGCATATTCCTTTTATATTCGCCAAGCATCAGCTCCTACAAGGAAACAGCCACATCGGGTTTCCAAAGCCAAAAGCACTAGTAAGCAATGTGACTCTGTCATAGGGCAGCACTTGCTTGAAAACCCAGACAGTGCAAAATTGTATACGGATGACCGTTTTCGCATAATAGGTAAAGCTAGGTCTGCTTTTCACCTAGCCGTTCTGGAATCCGTCCACATCAAAGCAAGAAAACCGTTGCTTTGTGGACAAAAAGAATTTGTCTTTTCATTGGGCCTTTTCGGCTAACCATTTAGTTCCACAGACAGTGATTGGTCAAAACAACACCAATTTAGCAGTCAGACCTCTGACTGGTTACTTTCAAAACACGGCCTGGTATAAGTTTTATTCATTTCTTCTCAATTCATTTGATTTTTTACTCTGAGGAGTGTCAGACGTAAAAAGTTTTTCAGTACTAAAAGTTTGTATTTTACTTTCAATGGTGATTAGTTTGGTTGGGGGACGCTATACTTGAATTATAGCCGTCGCAATTCCTTCCTGGTTTTCATCTAATATTTTACTGGCAATATGTCTTTGATGGCTGGGGCACCCAATTTCAGACTCACAGCAAATGATAACTTTTGTTCCTAAATGTACATAACAAGTATATTTCACCTGTGCTGTGTAATGATTGATCAAATCATATGACTTGAACAAATAGTATTTTGATTCTTACACATGACTATTTACATACGGAACTAGATTCAGTCTACCCTCGCCTCCGTAGTAGTATATAGGCTGCTTGATATTGGTATGAACGCTGGTGGTTTCTAAAAGAGAACGGAAAGATTTCCATCCTGAAGAATTATTCAGCATTACATAGGGAGTTCTCAGGCCTGGTTTCCTTCGGTCCTCTTGAGACAGACACTGTACAAGTGCCGGGTAGTTATTTGTTACATTTTGTATCTGATCATACATCTGATACTCTATCTAATCTTATCTAACTCAAGTCACAAAAATTCTACAAGAAAAAGATATGCCTGACAGTACGCAAATGTTTAGATGGAACAACAAAGGTACACGAAATAACCAGTATCTGTTGCTGATACCTAAAACAAAGCTGCAAAGTACCAAGAGAGCATCTTACTTTAATGGAGCCGATGAATACAATAAATTACCATTGGAGTTAAGACGTGAAAATAACACTGACTTTTATACATATCATGATCTTCTTTTCCTTCTAAATTGATTTATATATCTAAGTTCTTCATCATCAGATCGAGCGTTGAGCTCGGATTTTCCCGACCAGTTCCTTCCATCTCTCTCTATCCGCCATTATTGTGGGGAGTAGCTCTGCATCCAACCCTATGTCATCAGATAGCTGGTATATATATTATAATAGCCGATGAATAAAAGGCTGTGCAGTGGTTCAAGGCAACCTTTTTCACTTAAAATCTAAGGCTTATCTCAACATATACGAAACTGACAAAATACAGGTTCTGTCAGTATTATCCTCTGAGAAGGACAAGAATTGTTACTGGGAGTCATCTGAGTGGCGAAGAATTAAAGGAAGCAGAAAAATGGATGGAAATTTTAAGAATCTTTCTGACATATGAAAGAGGAAATAAATTAAAGACTTAGAGGAAGAAAGATGAAGCTTTTGTCCCATCAGGTGAAACAAGGACGACTTCCTTTGATAGATTAATTTTACTGTTTTGGGATGTTTGTCACAGTAAGTGAGCCTATGTAGAATATAATGTTGTTGTAAGAATTTACGTTAATTTTGAGAGCTGATCAACTAATTATAAGACTACCAGAGTACAAAGGTGGCAGATGCAAAAAAATATAAATAATGCATAAAACGCTGCTACTCAACAATCTTATCCAGGGAGCACGCATTACTAAGATACATGATTACTTCTCATTAGCACTGAAAAGCATATGTTGTAACTAAAAGGCAGCACATTCCATACACAATGGGCTAAAAAAGAGGTATGATGATGAGGATCCTCATGGTTATTATTCGAATGGTTCAATATAAGGATCGTCGTGATTACAGATGACATAGCAGGGTGGTTGAACCAATTTCTCTCGCCCCCTTGGGGTATTGAAATTTGTCGTGGACCATTTTCTTCACTGCAACATACTGTCGCACTTTATGTGTATCATTTAACCATAGTGTAATCATGAGGTGTGGCTATGATGACTTATATTCTTTTGGACCTGTACATTTATATACTTTGATTACAACACCTCCCCCAGAATCTCAACGACCATTAAATTTTGACCTGACCTAATGGCTGACTATGACTTACAAAGAAGCTTTCGCAATACAAATACAAAGAACTTTCTTATATTTGGGGAAAATAAGTACGGCTTTGCTTTATTTTTTATTGTACACGATGAACACTTACACATCTTCATCAAATACACAGATAACTCGGTTTCCAAGAAGAATTTTAGCCTTAGAGAAAAAATTACCCACTTTTAACAACATTAGATCTTCAGCATCTGTCGAGTTTTACTTTGTGGCCACGTCTTACGTTACTTTTCGGCCAAATCATTTATTCTTAAGAGCATCTCCAAGTAACAATGAACATTTGTGTTTGTGCCATCTTTAAAATGCAAGGTGACAAATCCGCCAGCTATTTCTACACCTTTTGATGCCATTCTCGTTAGGAAGGAGAGACAAACCTCATCATTGGAGGCGTGTAAAGTGACGGGTTTACCATACTCTTTACAACACTCTTTGACGAGGCCTGTGCCTTTTCCATTGTTAAAAACTGCTGTTGCATCTCCTTTTAAAATCCTGGGCATAACTTGCATTTGAACTATACTAACTTCTCCTTATATTCGCACTTTCCTTTTGATTTTTCTAATCAAAGACGATGTTGCGATTTGCACATCTTCAGCAGACCAAACATTTTGCCCATACAAGGATTAACGCCAACCGAATGAAAGAGGATCACCCTTATACAAGGCAATATATGGGTAAGGAATTTGCTAGTAGCTCCGGAGAATAGGTATTATAAAGACTGTTAGATAGTATGAGTTGTCACAGCAGAATACAACATCATAGAAACAGTCTAAATTGTCAATAACCTGGAGGTATTAGCATGATTATTCGTTTTTACCTCGCCTAAACTTTATAGCAGAATACATCAAGATAGTCAAAGCAATTGAAGAAGTTGTCACTTTTGTGGAATTTGGCCACATGTTTTATATATAATGATTAAGTTCCATGTCAAACCCAAAATGTTATTGCGGAAGAAATAGTTACATTGTCAGGTGATACTATTTGATACTAGTAAACACGATGAGGGTCATTTAGGGGTGAGGGGTTCTGTAACGTTTTCTTTAAGGTACCCTTGATGCATATTTCCTGTCGATTGTAGAACTAAATGATGGGTGAAACTTGAGTTCCAGAGAAGATGTCGACCATCAAGACCTCGTCCTCATACTTAAAAATGAAGCCTAGTATCTGTGACAACAGTGTTAACAAGAAGTATGTACTATTTAGGAAAGTAGAAAAAGTCATTTGCATCAAAAAATATAACTAAGATCTGTAATTCTCCTAAAATATTTGTTACTCAACGGAATCACAATAATGTAAAGTGTAATATTGACCAGCTTGGAAAATCTTTTCATGCTCATTGTATATTAGCTAAACTACATCACTAACCTTCAGATAATTAAACTTTAATTGGCAACGGAGATGACGGTCAGCTGAGTTTATACCAAAAAAAAGACTCAACGGAGTCTTGGTTAAAATAGCATGATTAATTCATAACTCCTCATTTAAATTGTTCCGTTTGAAGTGCGATTTTACATTGCAAGTATGCAACCATTCGTAGAGGCCATCTTAAGGCATGCGTTGAATACATGAGACACTGATTGTGGAGTGTGCATTTAATAAGTTACTCCAGTGCAAAAGAAAGGACGCGAGCAACGAGCACCTCGGGTCGCCTGATGGTACTGAGCACATCAGCTTTGAATAAAAGGAATTTACAGGGAGACATTTCATGGAGATGGCTGGTCAAAAATAGACCTTAAGTGCGTCGACATACCTGTGTATCCAGTTTCTCATGTAACGTTTTACGTTTACGCATAACTTGTTCTGTCGTTCATTATGCAGTGTAACGTTTGTAAACGTTTCAGAGGATCAGATTGAAATTCACATTGTAGCATTTTCTATATGAATATAAAGCTAACAAAATGTTACCCAGTATTAATAGAACTGTACGTGTATGAATTAAAATAACATATTTTATCTTCAGGAAGAGCAATTCTTTAGATGGTTAGACTTGACTGACCTTATATCATATTCTTAGGTCTTGAAAAGTTATTCTGTGTTCAGCTATAATCAGTTCCAAGTTTACGTTTTCATATTTACCAACAAAAGAGAAATGAGAAATAGGACATTGTAAACAGCAGAAAGATCAGCACCTCGATTCACTTTGCAGTGTGGCACCCTCTCTGTGTGTCTCAAAGTAAATTGTTAGTTATGTACGTATGAATGTATGTATGTTTTTGCGTTATATAAAGAAAAACAAAAATTACAATTAAAATATTCTTTAAAATTACATTAATTTCAAAGGCTAATCTATATAGAATCATAGAATCTAATGCAAACTAGTGTTATTAAAACACCACTGATTTTGAAATGGTAGCCACCTTGGTCTAGTGGGTGAGGAATCAGACTCACATGCCAGAGGTTGTGGGTTCGAATCCCGCCTAGCCCGATAAAAAGACTATCGGTTGGGGCAGGCAACCGGAGACCACCCCAGTAAATGTTCTCTCTCCCCAGGACATTGTTCAATCTGGCTGGGCAATAGGCTACAATCGAAATCGAGTATCCCCCCCCCTCCCCTAAAAAAAAGGCGTAACATTGAAATGTCTCATTTACTTTGTTTCCATAGTAATCTCTTGAGAGATGTGTAAATTGATGATAGAAATTACTAAACTGATGACCGAAATTCTAAACAGCCTAATAAAACTCATAAATATCTAGAGGCAACTAGAAGCCTAATAAAACACATAAATATCATCTTCTTCTCTCCTGAAATTTTACAAAGAATTTCTCTTAGTTTATGTTTAAATGTGCTTCATTGTTTGCAGACTCAACTGGTAGACTGTTCCATACTTGTGGTCACGTAGAACAAGATGCGATAAAAGCTTCTGACTCTTAGTTATTTTTTGCTCTGAAAGGTTTAATTATAGCTAGACCTCCGGGTTATTCGGTTCTGGGTTTCTGGTATTAACATTTCTTTTGCTGTATGTTGGAGATAAAGTGTAAGAAGGTTAAATACTTATGCTGACAAGAACTGGTCGACTCGCTGATTCCAATATTCGCTCTGTTTCCAACGGTTATGCAATAACTAATACATCAATTTTGGGCTGATTTCATGTTATGTGACAGCCTTTTGCTCAGAATTGGATGCAATGCGGTGCATCCATAATCAAAATGAGGTGGAATGAGGGCTATTGATAGTAATCTACGGAGATTGTAGTTCAATAATGTTTATTTTCTTCATAGACATTATAATTTTTCCATTAATTTTCTAGGCATTCGAGTTATCATTGCCTCACCAGAGGTACCCATCCAAACAACACCCAAAATAAGTAAACGTTGAATGCTGTTTAATTTTAGCATTACCTCTGCTTATTTAAAAGCCTTTACTACTCTACAACCTCTTCTCTTGAAGAAAATACATTTCGTTTTGTCATTCCTAAGATGGGTGTTTAATTTGTTTTCTATAAACCCATCACAAAGGGAAATCAAGCTCCTATTTTGCCTCTACTTTATGGACATTTTTACCGCTAAATATTTAACACGAATCGTCTGCGTATAAAAACAGATCAAAATCAACTGCCCAAGCCATATAGTTTACTTACAAAAGAAAAATGAGGTGTCCGAGAATGGATCTCTGTGGGACTCCAAATGATAGATTATCAGGGTCTTCCCAAAATAGATTACAAACCTTAAAAGAAGTTCCATTTCAAATTTTTCCCTCACAGTAAAACTGGTTAAACAAACATTTGTTACTTCAAGCGCACACAAAGGCGCACAAATCCATTTCAGTTCTGCCATTGATCGAATCTTATATAATCAGACAAATTTGCAACTCAGATGGCAGAGTTCATCTTGCAATGAATCATGGATTTTTGTAAGCTTTGTTTCTTCAGACTACTGGAAACTATAATTTATGATCTTTCGATTACTTCCTCAATTAACTATGCTAAATTTCGACCTGTTCCCTTTGACTAACTAGCACCCCCTTCCCCTCTTCCAAATCAAGTTCTGGTAACGTAGCATAGTCATCTTGTTTTAGGTAGTCTGCTTAGTTGATCTTCAAAGTCAACAACGTGAATTTTTATCTAATTAATGGATTTTAATTACTAATTCAGATACTGAACCGCCCACAATGCTGATAATATCTCTAGATTGTGCATCCTACACAAACTCTAGAGGTAAGAAAATCTTTAGGTGAAGACTTCATTAATGTAAAAACTCTCAAAGCAGGTGGCAATACCTCAGTAAAGATCATAGAGATATGTATTTCAATATCATAACAAAAAGAATCATAAATTATCTACAAACCTTATAAAAGAATCATGATTATTTTGTGGGAAAAGAGATAGGTCTCAGTGATCACTGTTCTGCCGGACAAGCATGATCATCCGCATACTCATTGTATCAATTTGTACTAAAATCTCATAAATAGCCTGTGTGTGAACCTTGTATCTAGTGTTTTCAGCCTCCATAAAGCAAATTCAAACAAAACTGCTAGAACTTAGCAAGTGATTGAATGATCATCCCGTTTCAGTGTACCGATGAGCAGCCCAGAACCTCAAGGCATGGAATCAGACTTGCCATAGACGCTTTTTGCTAAGCATAGCACGAAAGAGTGCCCGTAACCCCAAAGTCAATGCCTGTAATTTGATTGTGTAGTCCTAGTAGTATTTTCTAGGGTGATTTGCATAGCATGGATTCAAAAACTGTCAGTTATAAATATAGTCCTAAAATAATGAATGCATAGAATTTGTCCTGTACTCTGCTGTAGAGCGTAGAGGATGTAATGTGATTAGAGAATTACATATCTTAGTTATGGTAAAGTCTGGTGGCCATTTTCTTTTCCCCCTGCCTTTATCCTTCGTCGGGTAATTCCATGTACCCATTTCCCTGCTTGATCTGCAGTGCAAGTTCAGATTGCCGGCTAAGCGTGGACTAGAACTGTCAGCCTTCGGCTTAGTTGACCAACCGTCTACCAAAAGAGCTAACAGATCAAAACACAATTCACATAACCACAAATTTTTGACTATGAGATAAGATGTAAATTGCAATCCTAGAGACCAACCTAGTTCCTCTCATATGCAGAATCGGCTACAAACTTTGAACACTTAGAATCGCGTTTAAAAAGGATATTTTATGGTGAGTAGCAAAGGAAAACTGAGGGGGCATTACAGAGGCCTGGTCCTGGACGGGCGATTGGAATGCACTGAACTGAGCTACTCGAAGTAGAAAAAATTAAGGGTAGTGGAACTCATTAGCTTGGAATCTGCTGAAAGGAGAAGAGCGGAGCTGTAATAATGCCTCATTGAATCGATAGTCTCTTAGCTTTACGACCTAAACTTACTCCGCCTGAAACGATATATCTTTCATCCTAGAAATTGCTTTACAAAACGCTATCGCAAAGACGTTGCCTCTTTAGCAATCGAGCCCATTCGTGCACTTATGTGCAAAGACAACGATAGATACAATTTAGAAAAAGAAGAGACTTCATAAAACTGCTATGAACACTTGCTTCTAACTTTCATGGGAAATGATTAATCTCCAAACTATAGCTACTTTATTTAAGAAGTTAAGGTCTTACTAAACTACGCTACACCATTTGAATAAAACCTATATCTTCAAATGTATTTGCGAGTGTACAACTATAGATAAGTTGCCTCCTTCTAGTCCTCATTGCTATCCATATTAACTGTCTTGTTATTAACAGAAAATAACATTGGCTAAAAGTTATGCCAAACTATAATTTCTCCTTTCTGATAGTGACTCATTCCAAATGGTTAAATGATTGTTATTTTTCAAAAATCTTTACCAAGGTTATGCGGCTATCAAGAGGCAATCACAATTTTGCAAGCATGAAGTCTTTCAGATGTGTAATGAAAGCAGGAAGCTAGAAATAAATAGATTTGAAAACTATCAACGTAACGATACAATAAGGCAAATAAAAGCTTGAATAAAGGAATAAACCTTCTAAATAAGCTTGAAGAAATAAAAACTTGAGATCGTTAAGATTTTTTGTAATCGTAACAACACCAAGCGGGATTCAAGACAGTAAAAGGCCCACTAACAAATAGAAATTTAAATGTTTTATAGTTGAGGATAAAAAAAGGAAACTATTTACCAACCCTGAACAGGGACGGGGGAACAGGGGTCGGCAGGGGCCATGACCCCCCAAAGATTTGCCAAATCTCTCTTTTTTTCGTGACCATTTTTTAGCTTTATCAAAATTGAAATTGATTAGGACAGACATTGTGTCACATTCACAGCAAAATATGCATATTGAGACACACAAGAGATTTTGCTTCTGCATACTGTGGAACGTGAAAAAGTAAATTTGAACCCAGCCTACTTGACCCCCCCCCCCCCAATCTGTTGAAGGGGTTGTAGGAAGACGGAGACATTACTGTAAGCCATTTTAAAAGGAAAATATCGGCTACCTAAAAGTATAGAATTGCCAATAATGCGATTGAAGAAGAAGTGTTACTTATAATCGGAGAAGATGTCAAGGAAGCAATGACGGAGTTTAAGTCATCTAAGTCTCCTTGTGCTAAAAACAAACCAGTTGAACCCCACAAAGCTGGAGGTACGGGTATAGTTGATTTGCGTCTCATAATTCGTAGCATCACTCTGAGAACCAGCGAACAGCCATCTAAGTGGATAGAATCCATCATCATGTTGATATCCCAAAAAGGAAATAGTCGGAGGTATCAAAAAATCGATCTAGAAACCTAATCAGACAACCAAGTAAGGTTTTGCTGTATGGTCTTGTACAGATGAAGTGCATGACACTCAAACTGATTTTCAAGAAGGTAGGGGTAAAGTTAAAGAGGCACAGGGAACCAGTAGGAGCATCAATAACCGCTTTATCATAACTTTATTGACTTTTGCGTTTGACGTAAACGGTAGCAAGTAACTTGGCTTATCACGCAAAAATATGGAATTGATAGATCAATCATAATACCTTGAAGTCTCTTTGCAAACATCCCGAAAGATTCTTACGTATAAATTTGGCTAAGTTTTTGAGCTAAACAAGCTGTTTATTATCCCTGAATATCTTTAACCTTTCCTCGGAAGTTGAAGCAGATTTTGAAACGTTTTCACGGTCATGTCATATATTCAGGAGCTGGAGTACATATCTGCGTTTACATCGGAAGAACTGCGATGGGATGAAAATTAGTACGTCGAAACTAAAATACATCTAAAACAACAGGCTGTCCCAAAATAAACCAACCATGGTTACAAGTAAAAACCGTGAGAAAATATTTTCTGTCGGGTATGTAGCCAGTCTTACTTCAAATTGTTTTGGTTTCCATGCTGGTTTTAAGAATCAGCTTGCCATTTTCAGTACGTCATTACTAACTGAATCCAATATGAAAGAGTGATAGTATCATCATGAAAGCAAACTGAGATTTATGAGGTTTTGGGTGATTGCAACAATTGCATGTAGATGGACACCCTGGACGCGAAATGCCTAATCAGCTATCAGAATCAATTATTTTGAAATGAAATGCTAAAGAAATACATAAGCTTTTATAAAAAGCTCATATAGTTAACTAACTGGGGCGCCATCTTCTCCTGGCGTAAAATTTAAAAAAATGCAATCTCACATGGCTCTATTGCTAACACGCCTTTAAGCTGTACAAATATACACCTGCAGACACTAAGAAATCATTTGTTATGACAATCATTACTTCTCTAATGTAATTTTTACCTGAAACTCTAAATAACTGTAACGGCTGTGTAAGGGCGGCTTGCATCAGGGGGGCTCACACTGATAGGAATATGTCAATGACAACATTTCGGTTTGAAGACTTAGTGACAGGAGCACTATCTCATTCCAACATAAAGACAATGTACACAATGCTAGATGAGCAACACAACGTCGAAAATTCTATAACTAGCGATACGAGACGGCTTTCTGTACAGTTTGGTAAAATTTTATATCTAAAAATGGAAATTACTGTTACGTATACAAAGTCGTAATATTGGGATAAAGATACGGAAGTTAGAATGTTGGATCAAGATAATAGTAACAATATACCAACATGTAATTGATGTTTCAATTGCACGTCAAGAAGTAGAATGAATCTCTAGTAAACAGGTTACTTGAATTCCTATCTTGATATTATACGAGAGCCGAGATACGTAGAGAACTCGTAAACAAGATCTAAATACGTACAATGATGCATGAAGTGAAATACTGTGAACTACAAGAAACACTAATGAAATTCAGGTAGGCAGATTAAAGGACATCATGTATGGTTAATAGGAGAAACTAGAAGGAGATTTATCCTAGGAGTGAAGTGACAAGATCACATACGGGCCACGATCCTTGCCAAGTCCTTACTCCCACTAGAGCACTCAGGGGGTCAAGTTACATTTGTACACAAATGAGCAGATCATGCACACACTTGATAAGATCTATTAGGTACAAATGATAGATACCTAAATACCACCCTCTTCCCTTGCTTCCACGCCACAGAGAGATTGACAGATATTCTCCATTATAATATATCCAATCAAAGCTTCATAGAAGAAATTCATGGCATGATATCATATGGAATAATGCAATATGATGCGATATGATATGATATAATGTAATTATATATATGCTAAATACGCTTGTAACTCAGAACCGTGTCAGCCACGAGCAGGAGGGCATTTGTCCAGTCTTCCACATTTTGGATTTGGATCTTGTAAAGGCCTTAGTAAGGGAGGATCCACAAATTTGGATTTTGAGTATATCATTTTCTTATGTCAAAAAGATGGAAAGTAAAAGTCAAAATGTTTCAGAGCTTTACAACATTTGAAAAAAGTGATGTGAAAGAACCTGCTGGCGATCTCCAACCCCCTCTTCCCCGGTATAAAATCGGGTTATGTCTTAAAGAATGCATTTCATTACACCCGGTCATGTAACTCTTGTACTGGGAAAGCGCTATAATTTAGGCATTTTCAGTCAACTGGAACTACCAGTTCCAGCATTTACTCAGTCACTTTTGCAGACCTAATCCCTGTTATTTAGGAGAAGGAGTCATTAAATATATTGCGTTATATAAAAAGCACAGTAATTTAGCAGACAAAGTTTTCAAGCAAGTTCTAAAACACGCTCTTTGTTACTTCTTGTTGCCTAGGAAGATGCGTAGCTGCAGACGATCAATAAATCAGTTCATGTTTGGCAGACAACCTGACAATTGTGCTAAGAAATATATTTCTTACAACAGACAGAGTACCTTCTTCTCTCCACCTTATAGTTTTATCATCTGCCATTCCTCAAAGTACGAAACCTGATTTGTTGCTTACATACAGGAACTCATAAAAGATTTCCGTGTGATACGGTGATCAACGGGACCGCAAAACATATAGTTTTAAAACTGGTATTTTGAAGGGCTAAAATATATATAAAAATACTTATGTTGTTTTGTTTGAAAGATTCTAGAGAAAAGTGAAAATGTCACCACCAGGATTCGAACTCCGGATCTACCGAATCGAGATTTGCTGCTCTAGTAACCGAGCTATGTATGGTGACCCGGTGATAATATAGTTCACATTTTTTTAGTCACCGCATCACGCTCCCAATAATCAATGTCCGGTTCTACGCAACTTTGAAGACCAGCCTCTCTGCGGCATGTGACTTGACCATGGAAGGACTTCCATTCACAGCCCATAAACAGTTTCAAAGTGCAATTGAGAAGGGAGGATTTGAAATATCAAGTTTGAAGAGACGCTAGAGAAAAGGAAAACTCCCGTTGTGACATATTTTCACTTTTCTCTAGATTTTCTCCACACGTGTTCAAGTCCTCTCTTCTCGACTACAAATGAGATTTGACAGATATATTCTTATATCACTCTTCATCTAAACTTGACAAATGAGTTTACATAATGGTGTTGGTTTACTTTAGACGATTCACTGTTGACTATGACTGAATGAATCAACTATTCGCCTTTTAAGAAATGATATGTATAGAAAGAAAAAGAAATATTGGAAATATTGAGCCAAATTGACATAGTTAAGCATAGAAGTAAAACGTAAATAATTCAATAGAGTTAAAATTATATATTGTTAACTTATTCTATTTTGACGTGGTTCTTTCAACCCTTATAGAGTCATTTAAAACATTTCAAATCCGTTTTTCCCATACTGTAAATAAATGGCAGCCACAGATTTTCGTCTAAAGTAGCCAGTAAAACGGCCCATCGTTAAATAAATTTAGGTTCAATATGATGGGCAAATTAAGACTATTTTTCAAGATGAGAGCCTGTGAGGTACCTCAAAATATATTTAACATGATCTTACAGATCAAATATCTGCTTGAGGTCACTGGCTTCGTATCCTAGCAAGAATCCTATGTAATCTCCATGTTAACGTTTGGTTTTGTAGCTGATGATAGAAGATCATGGAAAAGTAGGTTGACACTTATTTACAGTATGAAACCAAAAATAGTTTTAAAGAAGAGTGTGGCAGACCAAGGATCTGCAGGAAGTCTCATGCAGTCGACTGTGTTACCCACAAGTTAAAGGCATATTTATGGAGACATTGGTCCACGCTTTCACATGCTACTATAAAAAACAGGATGAATTGCTTCAATTTGGAATACTGTCCGAATTTCGGTTAAGCAAGCATATTTTAGTGTCTAGATCTTTAAATCTGGTGAAGGATGCCCCACAAAGCTCTACTTTGGGGCTTCCACTCTTAGTATGCTTCCTTCCGGAGTTCCTCTTATCTCCACTGGTTTTTACAGGGGTGTAAAAGCAAAGTAAGAAATGGAGAATGAAGTCGAAGATGACAAAACAAACATGTATTTCTATATAATTGTTACGCGTGTCCATCATCGTAAGCCACTTAAGGTGCGGAATATATATTAGACACATTTTTCGGAAAGTGGGTAAACATAACGGCCAAGTTTATAGGGGCATTACCCCCTCGAGGAAAACTCCGAGGGAGTACTTGTATCAATGTCAGTCTCCTATTATCACTTGGCTTATGTTAATCGATTTTAAATGGACTTTGTATTCGATTGCAGGTGTATATGTCTGTTAGTTGCTTCTTGTGTAATAGACGCTATTACAAAGTACAGGAACTGTGTTCCCCACCACCCCCACCCCCCTCCCTGCAATATGTTGCCAGCTACGAGCCTGCTTATATGACTCATTGGCATCTCAAAATTCTCAAAATCAAGTATCAAGAGGTCATGTTTCGCAAGGAACGAAAATTGGTGATCAACGTCCTCCTGTCCTCAATTGCCAAGTGTTTTCATCATATAGGGTGATTTACCACTACCTGTACAAGTGGCTACTTAGAGGGCTCACCACCACAAGCAGCCTTGTCGTTGATGCTTAGGCGAGACTACAGGCCGACGTTTGGGTCCGTTATCTTTCCCTGCAAAGGTAGGGTCTAGGTAGTGACTCCTAGATGCCTAAAAATTATTAGTTAAGTAGTCTTTTATTTTAACGTCTAAAAAGGTTAGATTCCCTTGGTATTGTAACAGAAGAGGGAAAATGCCAAACAGTTTCTAAATAAACAAGGCCAAAGGGAATCACAAACCTAATGCACACTAGCTCAAGCGTTAGTTTGTTGAGGTGGGAGAACTTAAATATTTTTACCTAAAATGTGCAAAGGATGATCGTTGGGTGTTGCCTTGTAGATTTACCGGAGAAGAGTTAATTGTCTTAAGAGAATATTTTGAAGAGTCTTGATGAAAGGATTTTCGTGTCGTTCTCAAGTGTGAACGTCCAAAATGTTTTCGCATTTGGAAAGCCTCCTTTGGCGGAAACCTGATTATGAGGCATAATAATTCGACAAGGATAGGCACATGAGATATTTCATCTGTTCATCATTGCGTAACCGCTACAAAAAACGGCTAAGAAGGCAGGCCAAAGGAGTATCTATTTTTAAACCTTTTCCGTGCAAAAGCCTTTGCCATCTGTAAAGTCTCCCTAAAGCGACCCTACCCACCCGAACTTTTGAAAACGATTGACAACCATGCTTGTTTGTATTGCTGATAATCAAGTCAAGGGAACAATATTGACTTTAACTTCTTTGATACCTATGTTTGACACAAGGTGCCTTTCGACTTTCCATTTAAACCAGATCATCTCCTAAATTGTGATAATAACTGTGTCCTACAAATCTGCTTTGGGGTTGGTGTATGAAATTGTTGACGTTAACAAAAATTCCCCTAAACCCCTCTTTTATAAGGACACATCAACCAACCAGTGAACTAGGGCCACAACTGTCATAATCCTATAAGATATTATTATGTGATGTAGTCATTTGTTTCTTAGAAGACCAAAATCTTTCAGTCACATAATTTCACATACGTTAAACAGAGGTCGTCATTTAAACGTCATACGTCATTTAAAGGCCATACCAAAGCAAATCTCAGGTGACCATACCTCAATTACGGCATATATATTCTAGATGACATTTTGTTACTTTAAAATGCATACGCGCTCACTTTATCATACATTTTTTTGTCGTCTGTTTATTTGTGGTTGTCTTTCCTTTCTTTGGCCTATGTCAGTCTCCAAATCCACCTCCTTGTCATTTTGGAAGAGACTTTCCTTTCCCATGAGATCTCCATGCCACCTGGATCTTTCTTCCTGTACTCCTATAAGAGACCTAAAAATTTCATGCTTTCCCAATATATATCGCTTTAATTTTTTAATCTTCTACTTAAGTACTACCGCAAAGCACCCAGCGGTGAGCAGTGAGCAGTGAGCAGTGAGCAGTGAGCAGTGAGCAGTGAGCAGTGAGCAGTGAGCACTGAGCACTGAGCAGCAAGCAGTGAGCAGTGAGCAGTGAGCAGTGAGCAGTGAGCAGTGAGCAGTGAGCGGTGAGAAGTGAGAAGTGAGCGGTGAGCTGTGAGCTGTGAGCAGTGAGCAGTGAGCAGTGAGCAGTGAGCAGTGAGTAGTGAGTAGTGAACTGTGAGCTGTGAGCAGTGAGCGGTGAGCGGTGAGAAGTGAGCGGTGAGCTGTGAGCAATGACCACCAAGCACTAAAAATTAAGCACTAAGCACTGAGTATTGAGTACTGACCGCGGACGACTGACCACTGAACGCTGAACACTAAGAACTGGAAATTGAGTACTGAGTAGAGAGTAATGAGCACTGAGTACTAAGTACTACGTACTGAGCACTGAGAAATGAGCAGTAAGATGTAAGCAGTAAAAGTGTAAAGTAAGCAGTGAGTATTGAGCAGTGAATCGTAAGCAGTAAACAGTAAGCAGTGAACCGTAAGCAGTGAACGGTGAATCGTAAGCAGTGAATCTTAAGCAGTAAACTGTAAACAGTAAGCTGTAAGCAGTATGCACTAAGGAGTATGCAGTAAGTAGCAAACAGTGAGCAGTAAACAGTAAGCTGTATGCAGTGAGCTTGCTAGGTGTTTCGCTGTTCCTTGTCTTTTCCTGAAGTCTTTATGCAACATGATATCCAACGTATCTACCACTAAATGCGGCACACTATTTAGGAGAAAAACTATTTGCTCAGTAGGATTCTCCTTAATATGGTATGATTTGAAAAGGGCAGGAAAGCAGTTTCGTTATCAGCTAATGTGTTGCATTGATGCCTTAGATTAGTTTAGGTTGCTCTGTCGCCTGGCTGGTAGGCTACTCATACCTAATGCATCCACTGTCTGTCACATTATCGTTGTATTTCTTATAAACATTCATTTGTAAACATTATAAATGATTACCAGGTCCTACATAGTGGCATGATATCAAACTAGTCCGGTGATAAGGTTATTTATCTTTAATTGTCATTAAAATTGAATTATAGGGCAATAAGACATAGTTCAATTAACGACACATTTTGAATCAGGATTGTTGGTCTTATAGTGTGTACAATTATCATTAATATTTAGTGTATGTCAGAAAAACTGTGTGGAAAAGCTGCTTCGAGCAACTCTACCTTAACTCCTTTTCAGAATGAGGTGATCATACTGTCTATATTGCCTTCATACAAATATCCTTTATTGGTAACTAAATAAGGAGTCTCCAACATGCTATCTTTCAAACTTGACAATATTTTGGAACGGAGGCTAAGGACACTTGCATATTCTTAAATACAAAATCGTAGCTGTTGCTCTTCATAGAATAAAATATTGTGCGCAACACTTTAGTACTACTACTGCAGACAAAACGGAAGGCTAATCACAGGTGGTCCTCCAAAGTTTACATAGTTTACTTCAATGTTGCGAAATGTTCACACTGACAAGATGGCATAATGGCTGTATCAAATAATAAGGATAAAGGATACATCGGTAATATCGGAAATGGATTGACAACATTGATGTTTGAGATATCTAGTCTTGATTCCATATGCTCATATGCATAGTAATGCTCTTCATCTGTACTTGTGAACATTTGGCATTGCATGAATGTCCACATACTTCCATATCCCACTCTTTGCATTTGCCGCCTGCTCGTGCTCTATAAAAGTGCTATCATAATATGTATTTCTTTTTTCTCCTATTGTGGCCGGTACTTTCCCCAGCTCTCATACGGGCAACCGCCATATCTTATGGACTCTGCACCAGATTATTGTCTGAAAGTTATGCATTAGCAATGGAGAAAGCAGTTTGGTTTGAGGGTTTTGAGGCTGTCTCAAGGATTACAGTTGAGACTATCATGATGATGATGAGAATGATGAGAATGATCATGATGATACTAATGATAATGATAGGAATGAAGATTACTATGATGATGATGATAAAGGTGACTCAGGTACTGGAAGATAGCTAGTTATACAAATGAAGGCTCCAATGGAAAAACGATCTGAGTCACAAATCTTTGCTTTGAGAAAAATGCTCTTTGAAGTTTAAAACACTCTCTTAAAGAAATAATAAAAATTTATAGCACCAAAACACTAAATCTTTTCTATTGGCTATTTTCGATTAGGAAAAAGAAATTATGAGAGGTCAGGGGGTTTGTTACCTGAGGACATCACACTTTCATGAGTTGGTTGGTTTTGGAATTTGATCGTTCTTTCATTGGAATCTATCAAATTTCTTCTTAAATTGTCACTAAGGTTTTGCTCAAACAATATTCTAGTTTTAAACTGTATGTGTTTGTCTTTTGAATATATCTAAAGGTCTTCGGTGTCCTATTGAGAATGGGGAGTAGGAGTGGAGGGGTTAAAAATATTTTGACTTTTGACAATGTCCAATAGCATCAAAACACCAAGAAAGCAGAATGATTGCTTCAATAATTAGCAGTAAATACTTGTTAGTACCATTATACGTACTTAAGGAAACCAAAGAAGGATGCAAACTACGTTGCTAATGGCAATTGCCTAACAAAAATATATAAAAACTAATGAAATTTGAAAAGTGATTAAAATGATCAACCCTTTGAAGCAGGCATTCATTGTTTGCTATACGTGCTATACTGATGCCAATAGCCTTATATGTAGTATATTTGGCAATAAAAGGTCATTGACAAGACCACAATATTATTTCAGTAATTTAACTAACTTGTAGTGTCTTGGTAAAACATGGTTTTGGGTATTATGTGAATTTGAGGGGAGACTATCACTGCTATAATTATTTGAAATATCTTCAAATGAAGTGTAAAGAAGTAATGGAAACATGCTATACAATGGATGAAATATTACAACGTCATATTTACTGATGTATTTTGTATATATGTATTTTCAACTTGTAGCCTGCGAAAGCTTAAAGGCACTTGCCCCTACTTTACGGTTCTTAAAAATCTAGTATGCGCTTGAATCTGACACAACTTCACTTCCATTAGATGACCCATTGATAACTGGTAGGTTCTCAAAGTATGCATGGTTTTCAGGGCTGTATTGTCTCTTCAAAGTCTGTAGATCATTACATTTTTTATGGGTGATAGGAAGGGGTGCTGTATATAAAGGCTTCAGGCAAATTTCAGTGGCATTGTTTGATTTCTGCTTGTTCATCATTCGACTGTTGCAAATCCTCCATTCCAAGACCGACTCCCTGACCGTTATAAGCTGTTGATGATTAGTGTCAAATACCATCTATCTCGCTGGCCTTGTTTTGAAAGGGCCTGTGGGCCTGTACATAACTTTAAGATGCTCTGAAA
The DNA here is from genome assembly GCA_010016065.2 of Carybdea cf. marsupialis auct. non (Linnaeus, 1758). Taxonomy (NCBI): domain Eukaryota; kingdom Metazoa; phylum Cnidaria; class Cubozoa; order Carybdeida; family Carybdeidae; genus Carybdea; species Carybdea cf. marsupialis auct. non (Linnaeus, 1758). The sequence continues at coordinate 19,441 of JAAAKL020000585.1, forward strand.
AATTCAGGAGATATTCCTGTGCACAAGGAATGACAGTGAATGGAGATGGACTTGCATGTGCCTCTTTGAAAACTTTATGCCGCTGAAAAGGAAAATCTAACTCTGTAAATTGATTCACAAGTCCCATGTCCCTGTCACACGCAAGGTAGGAGTGGCCTCTAATAGGAAATCGAATACTAGCATGCTGAAATATTTTCTGCTTGGTAGTTAGCCATTCGAGAAAGAGAATCATAGTATAATTTTGGTTCATAGAAAAGTCCATCTTTGTAACACCAGGTGACAGAAAGTTCATGATGAACGAATACAACATGGAGAATACTTCACCAGGACCTTTTCTTGTCATGGTTTCATCATCGCTTCATATTTGATAAAAAATGTTAAAAACCACCGCAGAACCCAAGAATGTTGTCACCACTAAGAGCATATTCAAATATCTATAATTTCACTGATAAGGATCAGTTAGTGCAAGAAACATCTCAGAGTTTTAGGAAAAATATAAATTGGAAGACCTTGAGATCGTAACTTTTAATATACTTCAACATTAAGGACTTAGCCGCAATCCCTGTTGCACACGAAAACTAACGATGTCAAATAATCGAGTTATTAGGTCTGCCTGAGACCCATGATTAAAATGTTTGACAATTGTGTCAAGAGAGGAAAGAGAAAACCCGAGGATTACCTAAATAACAATACATACTAGAGTCTTCTGAAAGGCCAACGTGTAAGGGAGCATAAAAACACACATGATGTGTCTTCTGGTCAAGCACCACCTCCGAATATCTCCGAGATGTAAGCTCTCAGCACATAATTTCACCAATATTGTGAGAGTCTCTTTCTAATATGTCATATTGGACTACTACTGACTTAATAAATGGGCACTGTGAAGATATACTAGACTAGAGAAAGGTATGCATATAGCTGCACTGTGGTAGTCGATGTATAACGTATTGTTGTAAGGAATGTTCTATAAAGTTTAAAAACAGATATTGTTGAAAATTAAGATCAGGTTTAATTATATCTCACGTTATTTTTCTATTCCTGCTATTGTTTTTTTAGGCAAAGAGCATGGTGATTGGTTAATATGGCCTTTATAGGAAACTATTTGCGTATTCTCAAAAAGTTTCATTTTGTTTATGCTCAGCCACTCCATAAGTCCAACAATGATTTGGTACCTGATCATATGATTTAGTGCAATATTTTTGTAACTTTATGTTCCATTGCCTACACAGTTCTTTTTTTTCCATCCCCTTTTCAACACTTGACACCGAGAGGCTAGTCTACAAGTTGCGTCGAGATGGGTGTCGATGTTTATCAGTAGAGGATTGGGCGCTAATGTGATGAGTGGATAAATGAGTGGAGTTTGTTCTCATTGTGGATCACATAGCACAGTTGCCAGAGCACAAGCTGCAAATGCATAAAGCATGGGTTTGAGTTCTGGTGGGGATATATTCCTATTACTCGATCATGTTTTGAAATCTTAAATATATTTAGGTTATAAGTTCTTATGAATATCATTTCAAAATATTCATGCTAAGTTCCTTATCCGAGAATGTTAGTGCCAGTATCGCTGAAACGTTTTAAAGGAGTTTAGCTTACTCTACCACATCACGCTATTCGAGCAGTAAGCACATTCCACTGAGCGCTGCGGATCGATGCATTTTGTGTCAGATCTCAAATGTTGTGCATGGTTATGCATGGTTTTGGTGCAAGTCCTGATTTATCACCTGTAGCTAGTGTAAATAAACCCAAAAAGGTGCCCAAGCAGTGTTAAAGAGTGCATGTGAAGCCTAAAGACCACAAATGCAGCCTTTCATGCGCCTGTTTGATTTGCTCTTGAATACTTCTACTGTGCTGCTGCTGATGAAAGATCGAGCCAACATGCAAATTGCAAATTGCCTAGCCGGTAGATGATTGGAAGGAGGCCCTACAATGTTTCGCTGAAAGAGATGTAGTATTGGAAAAACACATTTCCAAAGGTCTTCTAGGTTGGAAATTGAAACCACGTTAATTTGAAAGAATTTACTTGATAACCCAAGGCTCCTACTCACAACGTAAAATGGTTAAGACAGAGAGCTCTTCGAAATGCTGACATTTGTTTATTTGGAGACTGATCAGTGGTGCAGGAGCTGCCTACGTCATACTGTTCCTTCATCCACCTCAGCATCTGGCATTATCTTCACCAAGGTTGCCAACCTGGGTTGGTTCCAAGTATTTGAAGGCTTTCAGAATCTTTCTAGTATCTGTACAAACACAAATTCGGGCATTTTAGACCCATGGTCAAGATGAACGAGTTCTCTTTTGACTTAGGCACAAAGCTGAGCATTTGGTGGTTGCAAATAAGGTTTTGCTTTATACATCAGATTCTTCATTAAATTCAGCTCCTTTCGACCAGTTTAAGCCAAACATCACTCATACTATTTCAGGGTGTCGGCCCCCTTGGCAAGGGTCTCCTATACAGTGATGCCTTCCCACTTGTGTGCAAAGCATGCAATCAAAATCCTTCCCCTGATTATGCAAAGCCAACTTCGTGGTTCTTTTGATCATTTATAGTTAAGCATAGCTGCTCACAAAGCGCATAAATCTAAGGGAGGGGAGCGCAGGGAGCATTGTGCCTCCCAATGCCGGGAAAGTTAAAATTAGGCCAAAATTAGTGGTCCTTGTTTGGGTAATAGATGTGTAATAAGTGTCCATAATATCAGTATTCCGTTATTCTGCTAAAACCATTTACTTCAATCTTTGTGCTCCTCGGGATTCAGTAAGGCATGGTGCCTCCAGGTCGTCTTATTTTTAAATGTTCCCCAATAAAACAACAACTATTAATTTTACCAGATACTGAATAAATCCAAGATTTCGGCAGAGCACCCTCCTTGTTGTAAGTAGCTCGCTACGTCCTTGGCCGTCACTGGCATGTCGTAATTGTGTTGAGTGGGTGTAGAAAATGAGGTGCTCAGTAAATTTCTACTTTGCGGTGCATCCTCCCCCTTTTATATTGCTTTCCTTGAGATTTTTCGAACAAATATATCTATTAGCTGGAAAGAAACCTTATCTATAAGCTCGAGAATGTCCACGCAAAATGATAATGCGCATCAATATGATGCATAGTCCATCTGACAAAGGTTTGCAATTTTATCATAATGTCGTCATACCTTATTACAAATTTTTTTCTTGTGAAAATAAATATAGATAACTGTAGTTCTTCTTCAATTTTGCTTTCTACTTGTGATTGTTTCAGCTTCCAGGTCTCTAATGTTCTTACATAAGTAACCACCTTCTGTGCACTCTCTTATGATGAGGCCTAGTACCCCGGGAAATCCCGATGATAAAATGGCAATGGTTTCCACAGTGGCGTATCCAGAAAATCTTTGAGAGGGGGCAAGGCACTGAATGATAGATGACGTCACCTTTGCCAATGATATGGGCTAAAAGCTAAATTTAGTCCTCTGTTGACTTGAAACTACCCAAATTTCAAATAAACACAAAAGGGTAAGTTACTGCACTGAAAGCGGAAGGATTCATTTAGAAGCTAACTGTCACTTGAAAGAGTTTGACTTGAGCTTCAGGGTGCATGACTATTGATTGATCTCTATTGATTTGCCCTCTGCAACAGCTATTTAGCGCCAGAAGTCAAAATCTTTCCTCTACCCTTATCTAACCAACTTTGCTTCCTTCCGCCTTTCGATATCATGCGCACTCATCAATAGTGTGATGTTTTATTATCCACAAGTTCCATTCCACCATTTCCGATGTGTCACTTCGTGTTGAACGTATTGAAGCCATTACTGCGCAGGTCTCTATTTGTATTATGAAAATATTTCAATGCTAGATTTTGGTCTATTGGGAATGAACAAAATTACGACAGGAGGTGATAGACACGGCCTGTGGATGGATGCAGGATACAAGATGTAGCAGAATGGACCATCAACACTCGATCGAAAGCTCTTTGTAACGCGATTGCAATGAAGTAACATGTTTGGGTGTTCGATCAAGACATGAGTGAGGCTAAGAGATGCTGTGTTGATGTGTTTGTCAAGGATGATCACTGTCAGGAAGTCGAAAATAATTTCGAGCACATTGCAAAACTATACGATGTTGATCTTAGACAGGGGACCAACAGTGGCAAACAGTTTATGCATGTCGCTGGATGTTGGTACGAAATTCATGGAAACAGAGAGGCGGTTTACAAGGCCAGGGTAAGCATGATTTTGTTTTGCCTAATGAGACCTGAACATAGTCCCATGTGGGGTTTGAATGGAACTGATCTCAATCATCATCTGCCAACTTGAAATCGTAGTCAAGACTTTCATCTTATCAATATTCATGAAAATGCCCACACATTTGATTCTTATTTAGAGCGTATTCAATTAGTGTCTTGCTGACTTTCTTACTAATGACACGTTCAATAATACCCATGTCTATTCTGATCTACGGTGAGACATCAACTTTTCCAAAGAATCACTTCGGAGTTTCAAGTTTATCTCTTTTGTTTGCTTGGTTTACGTTTCAGTTTACGTGTGTTAAAGATTTGTAAATTGCTCAAATTGCTATTTTGAGTGAAACTCCAACTCAAGGATATGGCCCTTTAAACTATGTTTGTATTTCCTCGATAATTCGCAACTTGACTGATGATCGGGAAAGTTGACCACAACTTTTGACAGATCTGATGTCTTTTACTACGCGAGGAATCACACGACATGTTACAAATCGAAGGAGTAGGCTAGATGAAACCAGTTCTACCGGCTGAAATAGCGCGACAGTGTAATTTTTGTATATAGTCAGTGCTGTTGATTGTGTGTATGTCTTTTAGTTTAAACCAAGTGGACAGGTAGGCAAATCTTTTCTGATTTATAAAGTAATCCCTTCATTCGGATTGACAAAGACCTGTGAGTTTGGGGGATGATTATGAAGTCACAGTTGCCAGTTTTTGTTGATCGATTCGATTCCTGTGATCACCGTAGTTATCTGCTAAAAATAATAAAACCAGAAGTACTAGGAATGCCAGTATACGTAGCGAATCCTTTTCGTGCATTGGATGATAGAAGGAATTAGCAAGATTGAGTAGCACCAGAACCCAATGTGACCGCTGTTTCAAAACTTAGTTCTGGCCAATTGAAAATGTTACAATCGTTTCTGCCAAATATTTCTAGGTCATAGAAATCATTTGTTTCCTGTTGTAGGAGTACGTGAAAGGTTTGTCAAATCCTGAAGAGGTCGTAAAAATTCGGTTCCCCAAGCCACTTTACGAGGATCTTTATGGTGAGAATGGCGAGAAGCATTTTGAACTGGAAAGAGATACAGCAACACACATCGTCTTTCATACGAAGGAAGAAGTCGAAATCTCTGGTTGCATACCTGGGGTTACCAAAGCACAATCTATTGTGGAAAGGCTCATCCAACTGTTTTTTCAAGCTCAGAACGTAGGGCGATCGGAAAGTTCATGCTTTGTTCAACCTACAGGAAATAACCGTAGTGGAAATATCCCTGATGTTGACAACATCAGAGGTACTGATCAAAACCGAAACATCTGCTCGAACTGTGTCATAGTGCCATGTTTTGCAACAACGAGCTCAGGCACTGAATGTGTGCAGCTTTTAACGGATACTTTATGTGATATAAACGCAAGTAAGGCTCCATCTTTCAAAGGAATTGAAACTTTACCTGGCACATCAGGAGACGGAGTTACCACTCATGGGAGTGTGGTCAGTAATTGTACGTGTCATGACCGAACTTCGCAGTCCCCTTCGGCAAAAATCAACGAGGAATTAATGGAGTACGCTTTAAAACTTGGTTATAGCGAGGATCAAGTCAAGTCGGCAATGAAAAAGCTGGGGTCAGATAGCCCTGTGAATCAGAATGAACTTTTGCATGAACTTATCAAAGCATCGAATTCCCAAAAACAACAACCAAGCAGGTCATCAACTAATGAGGAACAGCGTCCTCTTGAGAGTTCAGGACCTTCTACTTTCAAGATTGGGGATTGTGCCCTTCGAACTATAGTTATAGATGGGAGTAACGTTGCCATGAGGTATGTACTTTGATTTTATTTTGCAAAGTAGTGGATTGAACGCCTGTCAGCGCGTGCATGTTCAACATAAAAGCTCCTATTTCAACATCTCCAAAGGTGCGAATACTATTGCCGCATGGTGTGCAAAATCAGCAGGGATTTTTCAAACCCTGAGTTCGGCTGCTTACAGAAAGATTTATGATCTGTGGTATTTTTTATTCATGGTTCATGTCGAACAGCGTATATGACGATTTGATCTATGAAGGAAGTGGAGAGCTACTGTCAGATTTTCCGTCTGAGCCTTTCACTTTTATCTTCCATTGATTTTGGTTTGAGGTTGTACGCATTCTTGGCCAAAGTCTTTCAGGTATTCCCACAGTCACAGCAGAAACACTCATCCCAAAGTTTTATTCCTTTTAGTTTGCCTGCAGGCATACGTCGACCTCAGTACACGCATTTCTTTTTATAAGAAGGATCGTACGATGACAGTCATGATAGGGATAAGATATAAGTTGAGAAGGTTTCGGTACAAAGCAATTTTAACCCTGCGATGGAAATGTCAAAACCTTCGCTAACATCGGTATTGTGACTATTTACACACTTCAGGCTAAAGAATACTCTTCGTGTTCATGCAATGGTTGAAAGTCATCAATCAAGGGTAGTATTACAATATTCATAGACTATGTATTTGCACCCCAACGTTCCCTCTTAACCTATTCCTGTGGATAACTGCACATGTACTTTGTCGCAACCAAACATTCTGAACTTATTTACTGCTCTATCAGCTCATTTGACATACAGTCCGTCCTATCTTGTTTCATTTTTTGTTGCCACTTGAGCTGCTTCCCAACCATCAAGGTTGATAACTTCTTAATCATATGTTAAATCCATGTTTTGCATTACAAATGAGTTAATGTTCACCGATGGTCACTACAACCTTTCCCGCAAACCATCAACTTTAATCTAACGAGTATAATATCACCCAAAGAATGTTAAGGATGGCATTAAATTTTGATGTCACTGCTGTGAGTTCTGGAGAAATATATAAGTCTTGATCTAATGTCAAGCTTACGACTCAAGTAGATAAACGATATGCTACCCAGTAGGATTGATATTTTTCCATCTTGAGTAAAGAAAAGGTATCAGTAATCAAAATAGTTAGACTTACTACAATGGGATCGTAGCAAAATATACCTTCAATTGTGATTCAAGTCTTCATGATGGCATGACCTCTATTTGTATAAGGCTTCGGATGACTCGTAACTGAATAATTGAGAAGGATTGTCGTAAGTTTCATTAGGCCTGTTTCACATTTATACTCATCTTTTATCAGAACCACGTGGAATATTTGAAGTACAGGATCCTTAATGGACAAATCGATTCTAATTTTACATCACTGATTGATTATTTCATGTTTTCTAGAACCTGGCACTATTAATTATAGTGTACTTACAGGGATGTTTTCATCCGTTACCTTCTCAAATTTATGTGTAATGTTTATGAAATTGTTAGTTGTCGATCCGCAATCTAAGTTGGAAGTCAGTGGCAGACGTGCCAAGTGAGACCATAGAAATTTGGTATGTTTCCTTTTCAAAGAGAGAAGCAAATAGTATTGAAGAAAAAGGTTGATTATTATTCGTATGTCACATGAGGATCTTAAACTTGATAATTTTACAGTGACCAGTGCTACGAACTCCGATGTAGTATTCACTAGTGTCTTGGAGATATAGCTAATAATGCATACCGGCACTGACTAGCAAAATGTCAGTAAGCAATGTTTTCCTACAGTTTGCAAGGTTTCCTGCTAGGTTCCTCCAGCCATTTGATGTCTGACGACGAAGAATTTTTGCCACCAAACTGATGGAAATAAATCGTCTTGAGGTTTGACCTGTGCTGACGGGCCTCCCACAGACCAAAGGGTGGAGTAGAAATAGTCTTAAAACATGCATCGTGCGTAGTAACGGGTCATCTAGCAAGCCAAGAATGCTTTAAAGACCCACCTACTCAACCTAGCGCCTTCTCTGGCCAAACAATAAAATAATTGCCAGAAGGAACCCTCTCTTTATAAAGAAATATCTTAAATTGATTTCTGATTTGCCAACCATTTCAAGTCACTGTTTTGTAAATAGCCATGTGTCCATAAGTGCCTACTGCAAGTATCAATAATACAAACAGTCAGATACTCTCATCTCCTGCTCTTGATTGAAGATTGTATTCTCTTCTCTTAAAGTGCACGGGATCCTACTCAATCCAATTTTAGCATATGGATTTGATGTCTTGAGATTATCTTAAGTGATGAATTCGATATTCCACATTTGTACTCTTGTGGGTTTTTTGAAGGTTTGAACACTAAACAACAGCAAGCCCAAATATGGCTGTGAACTCATTATCATTACCAGCAGCAGTCAGTTTAACATCCCTGGTTTCACACTTCACCATGGTTATCTACTTCTTCAAAACCATCATCATCTTCTTCAATATCATCATGATCATGTATATTATCATTATTGCCATCACTGCTATTATGCTGTAAGCATTTCTATTTTCCATGATATTCGAGTAAGACAATCCATAAGGACAAGAAAGAGGCCACAAATGATATGTGTTTGTTGAAACTGATTTGTTTTTCACACATTTAGTGATAACTTTGTAACATTTTTATATAGTAGTCCACTTGTTATTGCCATATATGTAGGGAATGTAAAGACACTGTATACCTACATATATGGTAACATTGTTTAGGCATTTTGCTTTTATTTATTTTGTGTATTTATTTCATTTATGGTACCCATATTGTAGATGGATGGTATATAGGTCCATAATAAAGTCCTAGAATTTTAGGGGACATACTAACCTAGAATTGCCAAGATGTACTGGTATAGACATTTTCTTGTCAAGATGTACTTTGCTAGAATCTGCTAGAATTCCTTTGTGAGAGTAGATACTAGTACTCCAACCCCTAATCCTAACCCTAAATTGATTCCAGAATAGTACATATATGGTTAAAAAGTCCTTTTAGGAAAGTACATCTCTAACTTTGTAGCATTTTACTCATTCCCAGGTATATAGTAGTAATAGGAATAAGGAAGTCATGATAAATATGAAATTTTAATCTGGGATCTTTTGGATTCAGAGGACATGGAAGTTCAAAAATCTCTAAATTGTTCGTTTAAGTATTTCAGTAGGAATGGTAAACGGGGGTTGGTTGACAATGTTTATTCAGTTTGCCATTTTCATATTTTCTGTGACTTACATATCCCCTCAAGTCAGTGTAGGTCACTGTGAACATTGGTATTGTAAAGCTAGTTCAGATAAAGGGGCTTAAAAGTTGTGACAAGATTTTATTCAATGTTAACTAATAAGAAGCTGAATTTAATCAGACGCAATAGTTTCCTAGTAATCATTTCGAGGCTCAAGTCATACTGTGTTATGTTTGTAACCAAATCACATAAGGTCGTTTGGTATTTTGCCCCATTCACATGTGTACTACCTTTAAACCACTTCCAGATTCAAAGTCCTTGACTCCGTATCTAACGTGGTATTTCATAGATGACTTGGCCAGTCTTGATGGAACTTTTCTGAAATTTATCCAGAATTTGAGAAAACTGTTTTCTTTGCAAAATGATGACATCATTATCATACCCATTCAAAAGTCACCCATAATCAGCACACAAAAGCTCTTAAAATGAAGCTGGTTGTAGCTCAAATCATGTAAATCACATGTTAAACATTCTTTCTTTAAGTTGTATGTTGGCAATTATTTCAACTACAAATATTAAGCATACTTTTTATATTGATTGTAAATTCTATTCAGATAGTGGAGTGTTTAATATTGTTTGTATACTTCAACATTTTGAGTCCAATGCTTTGCTATTTGACAAGTGACAAATCCTACCAGTTCTAATATCAAATATCTTATTATTTATCTTATAGTTTTTTTTGTGATCAAGAATGTCATTACCATCAATTGCCAACTTTTGTCTCTCATGTATCTGTAATATCTAGGGACAGGTGGTTATGTAGTTGTCCACTTGATTCCAAGTTTCACAATTTTTGTACATTTCATGGTTGTACATTAGCACATTCATAGTTACATTTCATTGCAACATTATCTTAATATATCACTACCAAAATGCAAATAAAAAATTTCTTAAATTTAAATTTTGTTCTGTTGATATTGAGCTGTTTATGTAGCCAGTCACTGTGACTAGTTGATAGACCAATTTTATTGATACATAACTGCTTTAAGATTGCCATTTGTATTCTTCAGACGTATCAAAGTATAAGCATAAATATTTATAACAAAACTAGGGACATAATATCATACCTTGTGCTTCTCACACGCAAGTTGAACAATAGTATACGGTAGATTATGCATTTTGTGGTTCAAAGTATTGGCGATTATTCTGAAATGCTATATGGTCAATGCTTTATAATATGATCTGATTTATATGGAATTTGTTGTTGACATTTGGGATCAAATGCTTAGCTGGTAGACTGTTCAATTTGCAGCATCTATTTCTTGAGGATATATTGCCACTTGAGGCCTTGAGACATATTTTGCATGTGATTCAGTCTTCTGAATATAACATGATCAACTGCCACTACAATGTACTTACAGATAGTTCTACAGCTAATTTTTAACTTGTTGTTATATATACACATCGTCATATGTATATGTAGATATTTATAAATGATTGTAGATATTAACACTCAATATGTAAATATTTACGTGAACATTGTGGTTCTTGCTTAACAGAAAGCTTTCAGAAAACTAGTGCTTTCATTAGGCACTGTCAGATGTTCCCTTGTTGCTTTTGTAAGTATGAAAACAACTTAAGTTCTGCTAATGTTACAAGGCATTTGTGTATACATTGATGTAGCTGGCTCATGGAAATTGGAAAACAACAACTCGAACCAAAATTTGATAAAAACAATTCAAACTATCACCAGCCTTTTCTTGAGAATCCAACTCAGGACTGAGGTATGTCAAGGCAAATGTAAAAAACAGTAGCTGTCATTGTGTCTATCAGATTTTCACAAGCCAGCAGTATCATTGTATGTTTTCTTGTATAATAGGCAGAATTTTTGATGTTTTTATTTGTATATAAGCATTCAGAAGACAATTGAACAGTGCCTCATAAAGAACTTATTTTCTGAAAGCTTGCTTGCATGAGTGTGCTATGTGAAAAATGCAGAGCAGTACAGAAAGAAGGGCTAAAAGAGTGAGATTTGAAATTTACTATTCTGAGTTTCAGGCAGAAGTGGTCATGAGGCAAATCTTGATTATTTCTGTTTGAAACTCAGAGTAGCAATTTTTTATATTTTTTTCTATGTGGTAATTATGATATTGTATGTAGAGTACGATTGTAACATGTTGACCTCCTTAGTAGAACCCATTTTTTGTACCCTTACATTTTTGATAGAATAGGTATGCCATAAATTGTTTGCAAGGAATATACAAAGGAAGATATTTTACAAAGATAATATTGTGTTTATAAATACAAACCCAAATTTTAATAAACAGAGAAGACTGATCTTTTGTCTTACTTTGTTTGTCAGTATGAGCCTATTTGAGCTGCTTACATGTTTTTCATGCAGACCTTAACTATAAAAAGGAGACAAGCCATTTTTCAAAATTTTAAAGTGGCAGTACAGGCTTTATGCTTTTGTATGCCACTACAGATACATTTTAAAAGAATATAAAGCAGCTCATGTATCATTCCTCATCTTAATGCTTTCAATAAAGACCAAGAGTTTGTACCATCGTATAAAAACAAGACGTATTAAGAACCATTTCTGATTGTGGTAAACTTAGATGAAGGTTCTAATAGTAGGCTTTTTATGATCAGGTATCTATTAATACAATGCCAAGTGATTATTAGATTGCAAGATTTATGTTTAGGCACGTTTACACACTAATAAGTAAGCAATTCTTGATGCATTGCAATATAAAAGAAAAGACTGTGAAACAGCCTTCTTCTTTCAACAAGTGTTGATATTGATTTCTGTACCTAGTGTTCAAGTTTGATTACTTCCGCCAGAATAAACATATGTGCACCAATTATTAAAGTATTATTAGGTGTCACACTTACAAGTGATATATTTAACACTAACCATTTAATATTGTGAAGGCAGTTTATTAGCGTGTTCATTAATAGTTTCTGAACAAAATTTAGTAATACCACTTAGTGATGCCAATTTTATATGCATACATCATTCTTACATATTGCTCATTTTTATATATATTTATATTCTTGACTTTTTTCTGGATTGAAAAAGTTATTCATAATATCATCAAATAAATGTACAATGCATCCATGATAGAAATGTCCACAGCATGGAAGAGTCTGGGATGCATTTTCCACCATATCTGTCTGATTTCAGTATCTGCAGTGTCATTATCGTTCAGCCTGAGGGTTGACCTAAGCATTCCTATTCAAAAATGGAAAGTGCAGTTTTGTCTTTGAACTTGGGAAAGAAGGTTTTATAGCTATACAGGTGGATTGATTTGAAGGAGAAGAGCGTAATCTTCATGAGAGATGTGTGAATTGGGTTTTGTAGACCCATCATACTCTAAAAGACATACAGGCCTACCTTTGTTGAATCCAATACTGTACAAAAGTTATTGTGATTGATAAATAACTAAAGCATATATCTAGTTCTGCAACTCCCTAGAAAAATGTTGAAAAGATTGTGATGGAATGCCAGTCTGTAGCCCACTATCATGAAACAAGTAGTTGATACCAAGATCATCTGAGGTGCCTTTACTACTTATTCAGAGCTTGTTAGTGGACAGAACATGCCCTCTATGTAATGATGACATTTGGTGATGCTGGCCTTGAATTTGCAGCAAATTACGTATTTCTTAGTGTAGAGACCAGTATGTGACATCCATTAGAAGTAGATGAGTGTTTGCTAAGGTTCTTGAAATCATGGTTTAGAATTTTGTAGTGTTGAAGTAAACACTGTGTGTATGGTTGATCAGCGTATGTGTCATTTTGGTAATTAAAAGGATGTTTTAGTAGGCAGACTTCAGGCTCTGTGAAGTCAATAATAGATGCAAAAGGTACTATTATTGTCATCACTTAGCCTTCAGAATGTGAATAGGTCATAACCTGCTTTTGCAAGGCAAAAAAGCTAATTTGACCAAGTAGCCAGAATAATGCTGGAATAAGCTAAAACTACTGAAACTTTATATCAACAATTTGTATTGGGTACATTTGGTCAGCTATACCTATCATTTAAATGTTGATGTATATACTTTTTATTTGATTGTTAAGCAAAAAGGGCCTTACCTTGTCCACAACAGGCATCATAATAGCTACCATCACAATTATAGCACTATCATTACCATGACAACCATATTAATAGTGATAATTAATAATTATATGTAAGTTATACTTCTTTATACATTTGTTTATTCTCATGTTGATATTCGTGTCCATCTTCTTGGCCCAGTGGCCATGTGAATGCCACCTCCATTGGAAAAGTTTCTTTTATAATGACCAGATCATCCTTTGTTGTGATCATCAATATGTAACTTTAGCATTTGTTTTATAGTTTTCATGTATCTTACCATAGTTGTTGTTCATTACTGTTATTTTCATTTACATTACCATCATTGATCATGTACCTTACCATAATTGTTCTTCCTTATTATTATTATCATTGTCATTAGTATCATTGATCATGTATCTTACCGTAGTTGTTCTTCCTTACTATAATTATCATTGTCATTAGTATCATTTATCCATGGATTGTCAATTCTCCTTTTATCATAGCTATTGACATTGGATGGTTTGTTAACATTGTCATCTTTGCCACTATAATCATTACCGTTGTCTTCATTGCTCCATAAGAATTTTATTTTACATTTTTACACTCACTGATGGTATTTTTGTTGATTTTGTCATGATTGTTTTTTTGATGTCAAAATTTATGACAAGTGTTTAGTTGACATCTCTATCTTACTATGACTTTTTGACAATAATTACTGCGATTATTTTGTTGTTATTGGTTAGCATTGCCATCATTATTATTGTGGTTGCTATTGTTGTAATTATCTTTATTGCCATTACTGCCATTATTGTCACTGTCAATATTTCCTTATAAATACATCTTTCCAGCTCTACTTTGACCATTACAGTGCGATGACTTCACTGTCAATTTTCTCATAGTAGGAAGTGTGGATTTATGAAGTAGAAAAAAGTAGTTGTTGTTGTCGTTGTCGTTGTCATTATTTATTTATTCCATCGGCAAAATATTTACATCTGATTTCAACTTTACATAGTAGTTTGCATAACAACTAAGACAAAGCATTTTTATAAATTTCATTATCTACATTGTTACCATAAATAGTCTGGATTTGTGAATTTAATTATGCGTATGAGTCATGCATTTCATTATAATGACATACATAAAGAGATATGGTGAGTACTTTAATGGGACTTAGTTCCCCAGATGTTTTGTTTACTAGTTAAAAGAGGAAATTGAATACAGAGTAATTAGAGTGATTTGGGGTTCTGCAGTCTATAATCTTTAGGTAAAATAAGCAAGTTGACTGCAAAAATGGCCCTTTCAGGTTATGTTTTTGCATATTTACCCACCAAACTAACATTTTTCGAATGGGTCGTCATTGCTTATCTGACGAATTATTAGCATAATACCTGTATGTATCGTATGACAGACATTTAATATAAACGCCGGATAGTTTTGTCTCCAGGAAATGGTGGTCAGGAAACGGGAAGGGTTTGCAGACTTCAGAATCCCTTGTCTTCTAGCAGAATAGGTTTTAAGTTTTTGCTTTTAATGCTTAGACTTTATATTTTAGTTAGTTTACTGTATGTATTTATAATAGTTGCATCTTTATTTTGAAAATCAGAATACCAGGCATATGATATTTACATAGTAATATCAGCAGGTCTTTGCATGTATTGCATGTTTATCAAGGGTCATGTAAATGTTTTTATAAATTTAGCTGGTTTATAGAAAGATGCTTGTTTGTGTTTTATTTTTGACAAAGTGTACTTGGAAGATAATTGTATGCTGAGATTGGGTTACTTTGGGGAGAAGATTCTAGTCCACACCAAAACTGTAATGTCATGATAGAGCTTTGATGCGAAAGGTACTTGTTGTAGCGCCGCCATGCCATGATAAGAAAATGTTGAGAGATGGGTTAAAGTCTGTGGGCGACACTTGTAATATTCCTGTTATCCAATGATTCTGAACCTAGCACATGACCAGTCACTATTAAAAGATTCAAGGAGCACTTGCATTCAGCATTAAATCGTTCCATAATCCTGTGATGTTACGTCTTTTATTTATAGCCCTTGTGCTATGATGCATATACGATGCGCCTCGCTGCAAACATTTATTGCCAATTACCGGTACCTTGACAGCGTTCCCGGGCCCAAACTTTCAGTAACGTAAAAATTTTGTTTTGTACCCCCCTCACGTAATTATAGCTGGCGCTGCCCCGAATCGTACTTTGTATTTTAAGAACCTCTTTAGGCTTTGAAACGGCACAAACAGCCTTCTAAAGGTGTCACCGCCACCGGCTTTTAGCGACAGCACTTGACACGTCTGCAGTCGATGTGGCACGCGCATTTACAGGCATAATCGGGCAGTGATTCGCGCTTTCCGAGTGACATTATTTGATCTATGGTTGGTGGTGATTTGCTGATGAGAATGGTCACGGAATCTATTGTTTGTGCTTTTTCATCTTTTTTGCACTAAAAACATTAAAGCTGGGAAGACATTGGTTCTGGTCATCGGAAGTTCCTGTAGATAGATGGAAGGAAGTCTGTTTCCATCGCTAGAAAAAGAAATAATATCTCTTACAATTAAAAACGGTAGTTACCGTTTCAGGGGAGCCGGGGAAAGATTGGACTTAATCATTTATATTTACTCGGACCTATTTTACACGCATGCGCATAAAATAGCCTTAAACGCATAAACCAACATCGCCTGTGAACGAATAAATCAGCCAGAAATTGTGAAGTTTACAGACCACTTGATTCTTTGAATATTTTCAACAAGTGGAGTTAAGAGATAAGCTTCTCTTGGCGCATACTTAATCTGCCAAGATCCGGTGTATTTGTCAGCCTTCAGCTTGTCTCCAAAGATCTTAATTGGGAGTGATAAGTGAAAAAACCTCTTTAAATTGGGTCGCAGCGACGAAGAAGGTGATTGGGATATTAAATTTTAAAAAAGCGAAGCTGAGGGTAACACTGACATGGTAAAGTACATTTTGATCTGAGAAATTGGTAATGCCTTTTTAGAAAGTATAATTTGGTCAAGAGAAGCGTGTGTGGCACAGTAGGGTGGCTAGTTGGCATCATTGGATTAATTGGAATATCCTCTGCGGTGAAGAAGCTTTCCATTACTTGCGATTACCGGTACTCGCTTCTTAATTACTTCTCGATTAATAGAGAGAAGTTTGTCTGGGCTGTCACTAGCTGTAAATATCATGCCAAGGTTTGACTTAGCTTTTAGAGTATTTCCTCCAGGAACTGTTTTTTAATGTTTGTTGTGAACAGGAACCCTTTTTGCCGTAAATCTGGTCTATCTAGTTGTTGTTTTACCATGTTTACCTTTTCGTGATGTGTACTACGAGATGGAATATTTGTTATGCAGGGTTCTATTGACCCCTCGGTTTGAATATAAAGTTTGTTTGTGTGAGTTTATCGTATCATTTTGGGTGATTTTGACAGACTTGGGTGTATTTTGTACAGACTTGTGCAAACTACTTGGGAGAAATCGTAGGAACAATATAGAATGGTGGGTCAAATGATGACTTTGTTTATTACCCTTGAGGAAATGGAGTGGAAATTGAGTTATGACAGTAGCGGTCATAGGTTTCCACGATCTACTTTGTTTGTTTCTGATATTTATGACAAAGGGTAGTGTCACGCACTCATTAAATAGGTTGATATAGAAGTGCTTTTCCCTAGGCCTGTTTCTCTTTACAATGTCGCATGAGGACGTGTTCTTTCAGACTACTTTATACAGATGCGTGTGGTATTTGCTATGGAGAACATTGCGCATGTGTAGGTGCAAAAAAGAACATTCGAGGCCCATTTGGTAATCAAGTGCGTATTGCGATTAACATTAGAGGTAACTCAGATACACACATGTTTTGAACAAGTATTTCAGGGTTTAACCAGAATATTCTAAGACGAAGGCTTCAAGATGGAAAGTTTCTTAGATATTGTTAAACGCGGAGCGGTAGTTTACATCAGATACACTAGATGTTGTATCAAGATAGTACGTTTAGCTGCCAGGAGTTGGTAGTCATCTTTTATTAATCATAGGGAGTTGAATAATTAGGGTGCTCGAATACATTTCTTTTATTCCTTAAAATAGGTGTTTCTCGTTCCCCGGTCTCAAGGATAAACAAGTTATTTATAAAACAGAAAAACTATATACTGGCATTTGAGTTTTGCATAGTCATGCAAAGCCTTGTTGTTTGCTCTTTTCAAGACACACACGCCTACAATGGCACGGCGGCAACTGCCCCTCCAATATTAGTTCTGGCCCCCAATATTGCTAGTCCGAAAGAAAAGTTGCTCTCGCACTATTATGCTTGACAAACGTTTGGCACTTTACATATAGTACATATGATGAGCTGACGACGCATTGCAATGATAGGAACAATTTATGCTATTCATTTGTTTGATATATGCGTCGTTTTGTCAGAAAATAAATTTCTTCAGAAATAAAGTGACGTCATGATTTCCATACTGAATTATGAGTAGACACAGGGCATGATATCATAATCTTCAACTGAAGTTGAAAATATGGTCAGCATTTCTTATCAAGCACAGTAATCCTTCTTGTTTGCACACTATACTGCGTTTATCAGCACGAAAGGTCTTTCAATGAATCAAATTTTTATACGGGGAGTGTCGTACGTTGGCCAGGCGTTAATATGGATAGAAAGTACATAGTATCTAGAGGGTATTAAGTGTTTTCCCAGTAGAGGATAACTATAATCAGGGTAATCATAGCCCCCCTCCCAATGCCTGATCCGACCCACATAGGTGTGCTGCGACAAAGACAGATATTGCAGTTACATTCCACACTTCGTTGATGTTTGAAACATCGGCATTTTACCTATCCTCAGCTTTTTTGTCGCAAGGGGATCAAATTGCTCTTATCAGTAAGATCCCCGTTTATGCCCAATATCGCGGAGACACGTTTGTGATATTCGATTGGATGTTTGTTCCTTTTATGATACTTGTACTTATTCTATGGTACAACAAATAATAGGCTAGTCCGACTTTGCCTGGACGTTTTAATGACAAGATAAGCGTATGATCGTTGAAAAACGGCCATTACGTACAGCCTTTGCCACTAGGAACTTGACAGACAGACCTGGGGTGGATCGAAATAAGCTGTGCCCAAATCTTAAGTGGTAAGATACGAGAAAATTGCTACCTTTAGAGGAGTAAAATTCAAAAAGGAGAAATTCAGTTAGACGAGCATATAACAATAGCCAGTGAGAAATGTAATATATGTTCACGAGTATTTTCGATATGGTTAATTGATCAGAAACCCATCGTTTTGGAAAAATTTTACTTTCACACTTCTATGGTTGTTTATTACGTATTTGGACGATTCATAACATCGATCTTTCTGGTAAGTAGGGGACACCCCCAAATCCCATAGGGGCCACATTGTTGGTACTATAAAGTGTATCAGGGAGTTCCCTTTTTCGCAATCTGCAAAAACGTCGATGTATTACATCTGGAAAATTTCTGTTTTTCTGTTTTTGTTGTTGGAGTGACTAGCACCACACGTGATATAGACCGCCAGGTCATTAGTATGTGCTGTGTGGCTTGCGCTCGTCGTGTTTGGTTGGCTATCACATAATACACCGTTTGCGGAGTGCGTATTTATCGCTTAGGTTTCAGAGTGGTGAAAAATGTGTAGGCGTAACAAAACCGGCAGTGGTAGAACACTTGTCGTCACCTGAAGACCAAAGTTGAGATTTATGTTCACAGATAGCTCTCACTTGGACGATGAAAACTAGTATGAAGCGGCTTTGAAACGTTGTAAAGGAAGCAAGCTATATTGCAACTTACAATTGAAATTGGTAGCAAATTGGTAGTTTTGTTTCTCTCTTTTTTCTGGATGACGGTGACCTGAAAAAGTTGATTCGATTTGCTTGTTGCCAACGAAGTTGCTCTTTAGTTACTTATTCTGGCAGGAAGAGCAAAATTGCGCAACTAGATGCCTTACTTTCCTCATATGTCTCGTAGACATAACAGTGACCAACTTTGCCAGCCTCGATGTAGGAGAAGGTCATGCCGCTTTAACGACTCTCTTTGATGGGATACGTTTGAATGATTATTGCTAATGTAACATTTCATCGCCAATTATCGAAAGTTGTCCATTTAAAAAATTGAGAAATTTCGCGACTGCGTGTAGAGGAAGGTTTTATGAGAGTATGAATAAGGAAGGATAGCAGACAGACCCACAAAGGCAAAGCATACCGGAAATGTTTGTCTATGTGAACGTGAAGCATGCAACTTACATTTTATTCCATAATAGAAGAACCATATTGACTATATCTTAATTATTATGATGCTTTTTAGCATCACACAATTAATCGGTGCATAAACAGCCTTAAAGGAATCATGAAAGTTGATACGATGAGGTAACAAAGGAATTCACAAATTATCATTCAGACATATGCTCGCATATCTTTACCTTCACTTTGAAATTATATGTTTCTCTTTGTAAGTGTAATGTTCAGGAAGTTGCTTCTTTCACAGCCCCAGGAAGAACAATTTTTTCCCTAACCCAGAAAGTTAATGTATGGTAGAAAAAAGATGTCGTAAAATCTACTCTCCTTTTTCATGAGAAAACCATGCTTCTTCCTTAGCTTCATTACTCTAAGTATGTAAACGGCTTTGAACGGGGATGTATTCTTAAGTGATTCTTACTTGATCAATGATGGTTATCAATTACAGATAACTATGGGGATAAAAACTACAAATGATAGCGTGAGGGGTGATTAAGTCTCAGGAATGTATGTCCGATTTGCAAAACAAGACTGGCATTGACTGTTTGCGTCAGTGGTAGTACATTTAGCGAAACTGATGGTGCTATCAAGACATGCGGATAAGAAGTTTAATCATGTTAATGAGTATGGATGGTTTTATTTACCCGTACGTGTTGAGACCACTGATCTCCAAAAAACACTGGATCGAGCTTCTTCCATCTGAAAGTGAGGTCAGTCGTTGGACGCCATTTCAGTCCCCATCACACAA